>JBBDGP010002714.1:0-195000 GCA_037952835.1 Lithobates septentrionalis
ATCACATCTGTCCCTCATCACATCTGTCCCTCACATCTGTCCCCATCACATCTGTCCCTCACATCACATCTGTCCCCATCACATCTGTCCCTCATCACATCTGTCCCTCACATCACATCTGTCCTCATCACATCTGTCCCCCATCACATCTGTCCCCTATCACATCTGTCCCTCACATCACATCTGTCCCTCACATCACATCTGTCCCCCATCACATCTGTCCCTCACATCACATCTGTCCCTCACATCACATCTGTCCCTCACATCACATCTGTCCCCATCACATCTGTCCCTCACATCACATCTGTCCCCATCACATCTGTCCCTCACATCACATCTGTCCCTCATCACATCTGTCCCTATCACATCTGTCCCCTATCACATCTGTCCCTCACATCACATCTGTCCCTCATCACATCTGTCCCTCACATCTGTCCCTCACATCACATCTGTCCCTCATCACATCTGTCCCTCACATCTGTCCCCATCACATCTGTCCCTCACATCAGATCTGTCCCCATCACATCTGTCCCTCATTACATCTGTCCCTCACATCACATCTGTCCCCCATCACATCTGTCCCTCACATCACATCTGTCCCTCATCACATCTGTCCCTCATCACATCTGTCCCTCATCACATCTGTCCCTCACATCTGTCCCCATCACATCTGTCCCTCACATCACATCTGTCCCCATCACATCTGTCCCTCATCACATCTGTCCCTCACATCACATCTGTCCCCCATCACATCTGTCACTATCACATCTGTCCCTCACATCACATCTGTCCCCATCACATCTGTCCCTCACATCACATCTGTCCCTCACCCATCACATCTGTCACTATCACATCTGTCCCTCACATCACATCTGTCCCCATCACATCTGTCCCTCACATCACATCTGTCCCTCACATCACATCTGTCCCCCCATCACATCTGTCCCCTCATCACATCTGTCCCCACATCACATCTGTCCCTCATTAACATCTGTCCCTCACATCACATCTGTCCCCATCACATCTGTCCCTATCACATCTGTCCCTCACATCACATCTGTCCCCTATCACATCTGTCCCTATCACATCTGTCCCTCACATCACATCTGTCCCCTATCACATCTGTCCCTCACATCACATCTGTCCCTCACATCACATCTTTCCCCATCACATCTTTCCCCATCACATCTGTCCCCCATCACATCTGTCCCCCATCACATCTGTCCCCTATCACATCTGTCCCTCACATCACATCTGTCCCCCATCACATCTGTCCCTCACATCACATCTGTCCCTCACATCACATCTGTCCCCATCACATCTGTCCCTCACATCAGATCTGTCCCCATCACATCTGTCCCTCATTACATCTGTCCCTCACATCACATCTGTCCCCATCACATCTGTCCCTCACATCACATCTTTCCCCATCACATCTGTCCCTCACATCACATCTGTCCCTCACATCACATCTGTCTCTCATCACATCTGTCCCTCACATCACATCTGTCCCTCATCACATCTGTCCCCCATCACATCTGTCCCTCACATCACATCTGTCCCTCATCACATCTGTCCCTCATTACATCTGTCCCTCATCACATCTGTCCCTCACATCTGTCCCCATCACATCTGTCCCTCACATCACATCTGTCCCCATCACATCTGTCCCTATCACATCTGTCCCTCACATCACATCTGTCCCTCATCACATCTGTCCCCTCACAATCACATCTGTCCCTCATCACATCTGTCCCCATCACATCTGTCCCCCATCACATCTGTCCCTCACATCACATCTGTCCCCATCACATCTGTCCCTCACATCACATCTGTCCCTCCATCACATCTGTCCCTCACATCACATCTGTCCCTCACATCACATCTGTCCCCATCACATCTGTCCCTCATCACATCTGTCCCTCACATCACATCTGTCCCCATCACATCTGTCCCTCACATCACATCTGTCCCCATCACATCTGTCCCTCATTACATCTGTCCCTCACATCACATCTGTCCCTCACATCACATCTGTCCCCTCATCACATCTGTCCCTATCACAGCTGTCCCCTATCACATCTGTCCCTCACATCACATCTGTCCCTCATCACATCTGTCCCTATCACATCTGTCCCTCACATCACATCTGTCCCTCACATCCCCACATCTGTCCCTCACATCACATCTGTCCCCATCACATCTGTCCCCACATCACATCTGTCCCCTCCTACATCACATCTGTCCCTCACATCACATCTGTCCCCTATCACATCTGTCCCTCACATCACATCTGTCCCTCATCACATCTTTCCCTCACATCACATCTGTCCCCATCACATCTGTCCACACATCTGATCACATCTGTCCCTCACATCACATATGTCCCTCATCACATCTGTCCCTCATCACATCTGTCCCTCCCCATCTGTCCCCATCACATCTGTCCCTCACATCACATCTGTCCCCATCACATCTGTCCCTCATCACATCTGTCCCTCACATCACATCTGTCCTCATCACATCTGTCCCCCATCACATCTGTCCCCCATCACATCTGTCACTATCACATCTGTCCCTCACATCACATCTGTCCCCATCACATCTGTCCCTCACATCACATCTGTCCCTCACATCACATCTGTCCCTCACATCACATCTGTCCCCCATCACATCTGTCCCTCACATCACATCTGTCCCTCATTACATCTGTCCCTCACATCACATCTGTCCCCATCACATCTGTCCCTCACATCACATCTGTCCCCATCACATCTGTCCCTCACATCACATCTGTCCCTCACATCACATCTGTCCCTCATCACATCTGTCCCTCACATCACATCTGTCCTTCATCACATCTGTCCCTCACATCACATCTGTCCCTATCACATCTGTCCCTCACATCACATCTGTCCCTCACATCACATCTGTCCCTCACATCACATCTGTCCCTCACATCACATCTGTCCCTATCACATCTGTCCCCATCACATCTGTCCCCTATCACATCTGTCCCTCACATCACCTCTGTCCCTCATCACATCTGTCCCTCACATCACATCTGTCCCTATCACATCTGTCCCCATCACATCTGTCCCCTATCACATCTGTCCCTCACATCACATCTGTCCCTCACATCACATCTGTCCCTGTCACATCTGTCCCTATCACATCTGTCCCTCACATCACATCTGTCCCCTATCACATCTGTCCCTCACATCACATCTGTCCCTCACATCACATCTTTCCCCATCACATCTTTCCCCATCACATCTGTCCCTCATCACATCTGTCCCTCACATCACATCTGATCTGTCCTCATCACATCTGTCCCCCCATCACATCTGTCCCTATCACATCTGTCCCTCACATCACATCTGTCCCCATCACATCTGTCCCTCACATCACATCTGTCCCTCACATCACATCTGTCCCCATCACATCTGTCCCTCACATCACATCTGTCCCTCACATCACATCTGTCCCTATCACATCTGTCCCTCACATCACATCTGTCCCCATCACATCTGTCCCTCATTACATCTGTCCCTCACATCACATCTGTCCCCCATCACATCTGTCCCTCACATCACATCTTTCCCCATCACATCTGTCCCTCACATCACATCTGTCCCTCACATCACATCTGTCCCTCATCACATCTGTCCCCCATCACATCTGTCCCTCACATCACATCTGTCCCCCATCACATCTGTCCCTCACATCACATCTGTCCCTCATCACATCTGTCCCTCATTACATCTGTCCCTCATCACATCTGTCCCTCACATCTGTCCCCATCACATCTGTCCCTCACATCACATCTGTCCCTCATCACATCTGTCCCTCACATCTGTCCCTCACATCACATCTGTCCCTCATCACATCTGTCCCTCACATCTGTCCCCATCACATCTGTCCCTCACATCAGATCTGTCCCCATCACATCTGTCCCTCATTACATCTGTCCCTCACATCACATCTGTCCCCCATCACATCTGTCCCTCACATCACATCTTTCCCCATCACATCTGTCCCTCACATCACATCTGTCCCTCACATCACATCTGTCCCTCATCACATCTGTCCCCCATCACATCTGTCCCTCACATCACATCTGTCCCCCATCACATCTGTCCCTCACATCACATCTGTCCCTCATCACATCTGTCCCTCATTACATCTGTCCCTCATCACATCTGTCCCTCATATCTGTCCCCATCACATCTGTCCCTCACATCACATCTGTCCCCATCACATCTGTCCCTATCACATCTGTCCCTCACATCACATCTGTCCCTCATCACATCTGTCCCTCACATCTGTCCCTCACATCACATCTGTCCCTCATCACATCTGTCCCTCACATCTGTCCCCATCACATCTGTCCCTCACATCACATCTGTCCCCATCACATCTGTCCCCCATCACATCTGTCCCTCACATCACATCTGTCCCCATCACATCTGTCCCTCATCACATCTGTCCCTCATCACATCTGTCCCTCATTACATCTGTCCCTCACATCACATCTGTCCCTCATTACATCTGTCCCTCACATCACATCTGTCCCCATCACATCTGTCCCTCACATCACATCTGTCCCCATCACATCTGTCCCTCACATCACATCTGTCCCTCACATCACATCTGTCCCTCATCACATCTGTCCCTCACATCACATCTGTCCCTCACATCACATCTGTCCTTCATCACATCTGTCCCTCACATCACATCTGTCCCTATCACATCTGTCCCTCACATCACATCTGTCCCTCACATCACATCTGTCCCTATCACATCTGTCCCCATCACATCTGTCCCCATCACATCTGTCCCTCACATCACATCTGTCCCTCATCACATCTGTCCCTCACATCACATCTGTCCCTATCACATCTGTCCCCATCACATCTGTCCCCTATCACATCTGTCCCTCACATCACATCTGTCCCTCACATCACATCTGTCCCTATCACATCTGTCCCTATCACATCACATCTGTCCCTCACATCACATCTGTCCCTATCACATCTGTCCCCATCACATCTGTCCCCATCACATCTGTCCCTCACATCACATCTGTCCCTCATCACATCTGTCCCTCACATCACATCTGTCCCTATCACATCTGTCCCCATCACATCTGTCCCCTATCACATCTGTCCCTCACATCACATCTGTCCCTCACATCACATCTGTCCCCTATCACATCTGTCCCTCACATCACATCTGTCCCTCACATCACATCTTTCCCCATCACATCTTTCCCCATCACATCTGTCCCTCATCACATCTGTCCCCTATCACATCTGTCCCTCACATCACATCTGTCCCCATCACATCTTTCCCCATCACATCTGTCCCTCACATCACATCTGATCTGTCCTCATCACATCTGTCCCCCATCACATCTGTCCCCCATCACATTTGTCCCTATCACATCTGTCCCTCACATCACATCTGTCCCCATCACATCTGTCCCTCACATCACATCTGTCCCTCACATCACATCTGTCCCCATCACATCTGTCCCTCACATCAGATCTGTCCCCATCACATCTGTCCCTCACATCACATCTGTCCCTCACATCACATCTGTCTCTCATCACATCTGTCCCCCATCACATCTGTCCCTCACATCACATCTGTCCCTCATCACATCTGTCCCTCATTACATCTGTCCCTCATCACATCTGTCCCTCACATCTGTCCCCATCACATCTGTCCCTCACATCACATCTGTCCCCATCACATCTGTCCCTATCACATCTGTCCCTCACATCACATCTGTCCCTCATCACATCTGTCCCTCACATCTGTCCCTCACATCACATCTGTCCCCATCACATCTGTCCCTCACATCACATCTGTCCCCATCACATCTGTCCCCCATCACATCTGTCCCTCACATCACATCTGTCCCTCACATCACATCTGTCCCTCACATCACATCTGTCCCCATCACATCTGTCCCTCACATCACATCTGTCCCTCACATCACATCTGTCCCCATCACATCTGTCCCTCACATCACATCTGTCCCCATCACATCTGTCCCCCATCACATCTGTCCCTCACATCACATCTGTCCCCATCACATCTGTCCCTCACATCACATCTGTCCCTCACATCACATCTGTCCCCATCACATCTGTCCCTCACATCACATCTGTCCCCATCACATCTGTCCCTCATTACATCTGTCCCTCACATCACATCTGTCCCTCACATCACATCTGTCCCTCACATCACATCTTTCCCCATCACAGCTGTCCCTCACATCACATCTGTCCCTCATCACATCTGTCCCTATCACATCTGTCCCCATCACATCTGTCCCTCACATCACATCTGTCCCTCATCACATCTGTCCCTATCACATCTGTCCCTCATCACATCTGTCCCTCACATCACATCTGTCCCTCACATCACATCTGTCCCTCATCACATCTGTCCCCCATCACATCTGTCCCTCACATCACATCTGTCCCCCATCACATCTGTCCCTCACATCACATCTGTCCCCATCACATCTGTCCCTCACATCACATCTGTCCCTCACATCACATCTGTCCCTATCACATCTGTCCCCATCACATCTGTCCCCTATCACATCTGTCCCTCACATCACATCTGTCCCTCACATCACATCTGTCCCTATCACATCTGTCCCCTATCACATCTGTCCCTCACATCACATCTGTCCCTCATCACATCTTTCCCTCACATCACATCTGTCCCCATCACATCTGTCCCTATCACATCTGTCCCTCACATCCCATATGTCCCTCATCACATCTGTCCCTCATCACATCTGTCCCTCACATCTGTCCCCATCACATCTGTCCCTCACATCACATCTGTCCCCATCACATCTGTCCCTCATCACATCTGTCCCTCACATCACATCTGTCCCCCATCACATCTGTCACTATCACATCTGTCCCTCACATCACATCTGTCCCCATCACATCTGTCCCTCACATCACATCTGTCCCTCACATCACATCTGTCCCTCACATCACATCTGTCCCTCACATCACATCTGTCCCCCATCACATCTGTCCCTCATTACATCTGTCCCTCACATCACATCTGTCCCTCATCACATCTGTCCCTATCACATCTGTCCCTCACATCACATCTGTCCCTCACATCACATCTGTCCCCATCACATCTGTCCCTCACATCACATCTGTCCCCCATCACATCTGTCCCTCATTACATCTGTCCCTCACATCACATCTGTCCCTCATCACATCTGTCCCTATCACATCTGTCCCCTATCACATCTGTCCCTCACATCACATCTGTCCCTCACATCACATCTGTCCCTCATTACATCTGTCCCCCATCACATCTGTCCCTCACATCACATCTTTCCCCATCACATCTGTCCCTCATTACATCTGTCCCTCACATCACATCTGTCCCCATCACATCTGTCCCTCACATCACATCTGTCCCCATCACATCTGTCCCTCACATCACATCTGTCCCTCACATCACATCTGTCCCCATCACATCTGTCCCTCACATCACATCTGTCCCTCACATCACATCTGTCCCTCACATCACATCTGTCCCTCACATCACATCTGTCCCTCATCACATCTGTCCCTCACATCACATCTGTCCCTCACATCACATCTGTCCCTCAAATCACATCTGTCCCTATCACATCTGTCCCTCACATCACATCTGTCCCTCACATCACATCTGTCCCTCATCACATCTGTCCCTCACATCACATCTGTCCCTCATCACATCTGTCCCTCACATCACATCTGTCCCTCACATCACATCTGTCCCTCATCACATCTGTCCCTCACATCACATCTGTCCCTCATCACATCTGTCCCTATCACATCTGTCCCCTATCACATCTGTCCCTCACATCACATCTGTCCCTCACATCACATCTGTCCCTCATCACATCTGTCCCTCACATCACATCTTTCCCCATCACATCTGTCCCTCATTACATCTGTCCCTCACATCACATCTGTCCCCATCACATCTGTCCCTCACATCACATCTGTCCCCATCACATCTGTCCCTCACATCACATCTGTCCCTCACATCACATCTGTCCCTCACATCACATCTGTCCCCATCACATCTGTCCCTCACATCACATCTGTCCCCATCACATCTGTCCCTCACATCACATCTGTCCCTCACATCACATCTGTCCCTCACATCACATCTGTCCCTCACATCACATCTGTCCCCATCACATCTGTCCCTCACATCACATCTGTCCCCATCACATCTGTCCCTCACATCACATCTGTCCCTCACATCACATCTGTCCCTCACATCACATCTGTCCCTCACATCACATCTGTCCCTCATCACATCTGTCCCTCACATCACATCTGTCCCTCACATCACATCTGTCCCTCACATCACATCTGTCCCTATCACATCTGTCCCTCACATCACATCTGTCCCCATCACATCTGTCCCTCATTACATCTGTCCCTCACATCACATCTGTCCCTCGCATCACATCTGTCCCTCATCACATCTGTCCCTATCACATCTGTCCCCTATCACATCTGTCCCTCACATCACATCTGTCCCTCACATCACATCTGTCCCTCATCACATCTGTCCCCCATCACATCTGTCCCTCACATCACATCTGTCCCTCATCACATCTGTCCCTCATTACATCTGTCCCTCACATCACATCTGTCCCCATCACATCTGTCCCTCACATCACATCTGTCCCTTCATCACATCTGTCCCTCACATCACATCTGTCCCCATCACATCTGTCCCCTATCACATCTTTCCCTCACATCACATCTGTCCTCATCACATCTGTCCCTCACATCACATCTGTCCCTCACATCACATCTGTCCCTCATCACATCTGTCCCTCACATCTGTCCCCATCACATCTGTCCCTCACATCACATCTGTCCCCATCACATCTGTCCCTCATCACATCTGTCCCTCACATCACATCTGTCCTCATCACATCTGTCCCCCATCACATCTGTCCCCCATCACATCTGTCACTATCACATCTGTCCCTCACATCACATCTGTCCCTCACATCACATCTGTCCCCATCACATCTGTCCCTCACATCACATCTGTCCCCATCACATCTGTCCCTCATCACATCTGTCCCTCACATCTGTCCCCATCACATCTGTCCCTCACATCACATCTGTCCCCATCACATCTGTCCCTCATCACATCTGTCCCTCACATCACATCTGTCCTCATCACATCTGTCCCCCATCACATCTGTCCCCTATCACATCTGTCCCTCACATCACATCTGTCCCTCACATCACATCTGTCCCCCATCACATCTGTCCCTCACATCACATCTGTCCCTCACATCACATCTGTCCCTCACATCACATCTGTCCCCATCACATCTGTCCCTCACATCACATCTGTCCCCATCACATCTGTCCCTCACATCACATCTGTCCCTCATCACATCTGTCCCTATCACATCTGTCCCCTATCACATCTGTCCCTCACATCACATCTGTCCCTCACATCACATCTGTCCCTATCACATCTGTCCCTATCACATCTGTCCCTCATCACATCTGTCCCTCACATCACATCTGTCCCTCATCACATCTGTCCCTCATCACATCTGTCCCTCATTACATCTGTCCCTCACATCACATCTTTCCCCATCACATCTGTCCCTCATTAATTCTGTCCCTCACATCACATCTGTCCCCATCACATCTGTCCCTCACATCACATCTGTCCCTCACATCACATCTGTCCCTCACATCACATCTGTCCCTCATCACATCTGTCCCTCACATCACATCTGTCCCTCACATCACATCTGTCCCCATCACATCTGTCCCTCACATCACATCTGTCCCCATCACATCTGTCCCTCACATCACATCTGTCCCTCACATCACATCTGTCCCTCACATCACATCTGTCCCTCATCACATCTGTCCCTCACATCACATCTGTCCCTCACATCACATCTGTCCCTCAAATCACATCTGTCCCTATCACATCTGTCCCTCAATTCACATCTGTCCCTATCACATCTGTCCCTCACATCACATCTGTCCCTATCACATCTGTCCCTCACATCACATCTGTCCCTCACATCACATCTGTCCCTCATTACATCTGTCCCCCATCACATCTGTCCCTCACATCACATCTTTCCCCATCACATCTGTCCCTCATTACATCTGTCCCTCACATCACATCTGTCCCCATCACATCTGTCCCTCACATCACATCTGTCCCCATCACATCTGTCCCTCACATCACATCTGTCCCTCACATCACATCTGTCCCTCACATCACATCTGTCCCCATCACATCTGTCCCTCACATCACATCTGTCCCCATCACATCTGTCCCCATCACATCTGTCCCCATCACATCTGTCCCTCACATCACATCTGTCCCTCACATCACATCTGTCCCTCACATCACATCTGTCCCTCACATCACATCTGTCCCCATCACATCTGTCCCTCACATCACATCTGTCCCCATCACATCTGTCCCTCACATCACATCTGTCCCTCACATCACATCTGTCCCTCACATCACATCTGTCCCCATCACATCTGTCCCTCACATCACATCTGTCCCCATCACATCTGTCCCTCACATCACATCTGTCCCTCACATCACATCTGTCCCTCACATCACATCTGTCCCTCACATCACATCTGTCCCCATCACATCTGTCCCTCACATCACATCTGTCCCCATCACATCTGTCCCTCACATCACATCTGTCCCTCACATCACATCTGTCCCTCACATCACATCTGTCCCTCACATCACATCTGTCCCTCATCACATCTGTCCCTCACATCACATCTGTCCCTCACATCACATCTGTCCCTCACATCACATCTGTCCCTATCACATCTGTCCCTCACATCACATCTGTCCCCATCACATCTGTCCCTCATTACATCTGTCCCTCACATCACATCTGTCCCTCACATCACATCTGTCCCTCACATCACATCTGTCCCCATCACATCTGTCCCTCACATCACATCTGTCCCTCATCACATCTGTCCCTATCACATCTGTCCCCTATCACATCTGTCCCTCACATCACATCTGTCCCTCACATCACATCTGTCCCTCATCACATCTGTCCCCCATCACATCTGTCCCTCACATCACATCTGTCCCTCATCACATCTGTCCCTCATTACATCTGTCCCTCACATCACATCTGTCCCCATCACATCTGTCCCTCACATCACATCTGTCCTTCATCACATCTGTCCCTCACATCACATCTGTCCCTCACATCACATCTGTCCCTCACATCACATCTGTCCCTCACATCACATCTGTCCCCATCACATCTGTCCCCTATCACATCTGTCCCTCACATCACATCTGTCCCTCATCACATCTGTCCCTCACATCTGTCCCCATCACATCTGTCCCTCACATCACATCTGTCCCCATCACATCTGTCCCTCACATCACATCTGTCCCTCACATCACATCTGTCCCCATCACATCTGTCCCTCACATCACATCTGTCCCCATCACATCTGTCCCTCATCACATCTGTCCCTCACATCTGTCCCCATCACATCTGTCCCTCACATCACATCTGTCCCCATCACATCTGTCCCTCATCACATCTGTCCCTCACATCACATCTGTCCTCATCACATCTGTCCCCCATCACATCTGTCCCCTATCACATCTGTCCCTCACATCACATCTGTCCCTCACATCACATCTGTCCCCCATCACATCTGTCCCTATCACATCTGTCCCTCACATCACATCTGTCCCTCACATCACATCTGTCCCCATCACATCTGTCCCTCACATCACATCTGTCCCCATCACATCTGTCCCTCACATCACATCTGTCCCTCATCACATCTGTCCCTATCACATCTGTCCCCTATCACATCTGTCCCTCACATCACATCTGTCCCTCACATCACATCTGTCCCTCATCACATCTGTCCCTCACATCACATCTGTCCCTCATCACATCTGTCCCTCATCACATCTGTCCCTCATTACATCTGTCCCTCACATCACATCTTTCCCCATCACATCTGTCCCTCACATCACATCTGTCCCTATCACATCTGTCCCTCACATCACATCTGTCCCTCACATCACATCTGTCCCCATCACATCTGTCCCTCACATCACATCTGTCCCCATCACATCTGTCCCTCACATCACATCTGTCCCTCACATCACATCTGTCCCTCATCACATCTGTCCCTCACATCACATCTGTCCCTATCACATCTGTCCCTCACATCACATCTGTCCCCATCACATCTGTCCCTCACATCACATCTGTCCCCATCACATCTGTCCCTCATCACATCTGTCCCTCACATCACATCTGTCCCTCAAATCACATCTGTCCCTATCACATCTGTCCCTCACATCACATCTGTCCCCATCACATCTGTCCCCATCACATCTGTCCCTCATCACATCTGTCCCTATCACATCTGTCCATCACATCACATCTGTCCCTCACATCACATCTGTCCCTCACATCACATCTGTCCCCATCACATCTGTCCCTCACATCACATCTGTCCCTCACATCACATCTGTCCCTCATCACATCTGTCCCCCATCACATCTGTCCCTCACATCACATCTGTCCCTCATCACATCTGTCCCTCATTACATCTGTCCCTCACATCACATCTGTCCCCATCACATCTGTCCCTCACATCACATCTGTCCTTCATCACATCTGTCCCTCACATCACATCTGTCCCTCACATCACATCTGTCCCTCACATCACATCTGTCCCTCACATCACATCTGTCCCCATCACATCTGTCCCCTATCACATCTGTCCCTCACATCACATCTGTCCCTCATCACATCTGTCCCTCACATCTGTCCCCATCACATCTGTCCCTCACATCACATCTGTCCCCATCACATCTGTCCCTCACATCACATCTGTCCCTCACATCACATCTGTCCCCATCACATCTGTCCCTCACATCACATCTGTCCCCATCACATCTGTCCCTCATCACATCTGTCCCTCACATCTGTCCCCATCACATCTGTCCCTCACATCACATCTGTCCCCATCACATCTGTCCCTCATCACATCTGTCCCTCACATCACATCTGTCCTCATCACATCTGTCCCCCATCACATCTGTCCCCTATCACATCTGTCCCTCACATCACATCTGTCCCTCACATCACATCTGTCCCCCATCACATCTGTCCCTATCACATCTGTCCCTCACATCACATCTGTCCCTCACATCACATCTGTCCCCATCACATCTGTCCCTCACATCACATCTGTCCCCATCACATCTGTCCCTCACATCACATCTGTCCCTCATCACATCTGTCCCTATCACATCTGTCCCCTATCACATCTGTCCCTCACATCACATCTGTCCCTCACATCACATCTGTCCCTCATCACATCTGTCCCTCACATCACATCTGTCCCTCATCACATCTGTCCCTCATCACATCTGTCCCTCATTACATCTGTCCCTCACATCACATCTTTCCCCATCACATCTGTCCCTCACATCACATCTGTCCCTATCACATCTGTCCCTCACATCACATCTGTCCCTCACATCACATCTGTCCCCATCACATCTGTCCCTCACATCACATCTGTCCCCATCACATCTGTCCCTCACATCACATCTGTCCCTCACATCACATCTGTCCCTCATCACATCTGTCCCTCACATCACATCTGTCCCTATCACATCTGTCCCTCACATCACATCTGTCCCCATCACATCTGTCCCTCACATCACATCTGTCCCCATCACATCTGTCCCTCATCACATCTGTCCCTCACATCACATCTGTCCCTCAAATCACATCTGTCCCTATCACATCTGTCCCTCACATCACATCTGTCCCCATCACATCTGTCCCCATCACATCTGTCCCCTATCACATCTGTCCATCACATCACATCTGTCCCCATCACATCTGTCCCCATCACATCTGTCCCTCACATCACATCTGTCCCCATCACATCTGTCCCTCACATCACATCTGTCCCCATCACATCTGTCCCTCATCACATCTGTCCCTCACATCACATCTGTCCCTCACATCTGTCCCCATCACATCTGTCCCTCACATCACATCTGTCCCCATCACATCTGTCCCTCATTACATCTGTCCCTCACATCACATCTGTCCCTCATCACATCTGTCCCTATCACATCTGTCCCCTATCACATCTGTCCCTCACATCACATCTGTCCCTCACATCACATCTGTCCCTCATCACATCTGTCCCTCACATCACATCTGTCCCTCATCACATCTGTCCCTCATCACATCTGTCCCTCATTACATCTGTCCCTCACATCACATCTGTCCCCCATCACATCTGTCCCTCACATCACATCTTTCCCCATCACATCTGTCCCTCATTACATCTGTCCCTCACATCACATCTGTCCCCATCACATCTGTCCCTCACATCACATCTGTCCCCATCACATCTGTCCCTCACATCACATCTGTCCCTCACATCACATCTGTCCCTCATCACATCTGTCCCTCACATCACATCTGTCCCTCACATCACATCTGTCCCTCACATCACATCTGTCCCTATCACATCTGTCCCTCACATCACATCTGTCCCTATCACATCTGTCCCTCACATCACATCTGTCCCTCACATCACATCTGTCCTTCATCACATCTGTCCCTCACATCACATCTGTCCCTCACATCACATCTGTCCCCATCACATCTGTCCCCTATCACATCTGTCCCTCACATCACATCTGTCCCTCATCACATCTGTCCCTCACATCACATCTGTCCCTATCACATCTGTCCCCTATCACATCTGTCCCTCACATCACATCTGTCCCCATCACATCTGTCCCCATCACATCTGTCCCCTATCACATCTGTCCCTCACATCACATCTGTCCCTCATCACATCTGTCCCTCACATCACATCTGTCCCTATCACATCTGTCCCCATCACATCTGTCCCTCACATCACATCTTTCCCCATCACATCTGTCCCTCACATCACATCTGTCCCTCACATCACATCTGTCCTTCATCACATCTGTCCCTCACATCACATCTGTCCCTCACATCACATCTGTCCCCATCACATCTGTCCCCATCACATCTGTCCCCTATCACATCTGTCCCTCACATCACATCTGTCCCTCATCACATCTGTCCCTCACATCACATCTGTCCCCATCACATCTGTCCCCTATCACATCTGTCCCTCACATCACATCTGTCCCTCATCACATCTGTCCCTCACATCACATCTGTCCCTCACATCACATCTGTCCCTATCACATCTGTCCCCTATCACATCTGTCCCTCACATCACATCTGTCCCCATCACATCTGTCCCCATCACATCTGTCCCCCATCACATCTGTCCCTCACATCACATCTGTCCCTATCACATCTGTCCCCTATCACATCTGTCCCTCACATCACATCTGTCCCTCATCACATCTGTCCCTCACATCACATCTGTCCCTCACATCACATCTGTCCCCATCACATCTGTCCCCTATCACATCTGTCCCTCACATCACATCTGTCCCTCATCACATCTGTCCCTCACATCACATCTGTCCCCATCACATCTGTCCCCTATCACATCTGTCCCTCACATCACATCTGTCCCTCATCACATCTGTCCCTCACATCACATCTGTCCCTCACATCACATCTGTCCCTATCACATCTGTCCCCTATCACATCTGTCCCTCACATCACATCTGTCCCCATCACATCTGTCCCCATCACATCTGTCCCCCATCACATCTGTCCCTCACATCACATCTGTCCCTATCACATCTGTCCCCTATCACATCTGTCCCTCACATCACATCTGTCCCTCATCACATCTGTCCCTCACATCACATCTGTCCCTATCACATCTGTCCCCATCACATCTGTCCCTCACATCACATCTTTCCCCATCACATCTGTCCCTCATCACATCTGTCCCTATCACATCTGTCCCTCACATCACATCTGTCCCTCACATCACATCTGTCCCCATCACATCTGTCCCCATCACATCTGTCCCCCATCACATCTGTCCCTCACATCACATCTGTCCCTATCACATCTGTCCCCTATCACATCTGTCCCTCACATCACATCTGTCCCTCATCACATCTGTCCCTCACATCACATCTGTCCCTATCACATCTGTCCCCATCACATCTGTCCCTCACATCACATCTTTCCCCATCACATCTGTCCCTCATCACATCTGTCCCTATCACATCTGTCCCTCACATCACATCTGTCCCTCACATCACATCTGTCCCCATCACATCTGTCCCCTATCACATCTGTCCCTCACATCACATCTGTCCCTCATCACATCTGTCCCTCACATCACATCTGTCCCTCACATCACATCTGTCCCTATCACATCTGTCCCCTATCACATCTGTCCCTCACATCACATCTGTCCCCATCACATCTGTCCCCATCACATCTGTCCCCCATCACATCTGTCCCTCACATCACATCTGTCCCTATCACATCTGTCCCCTATCACATCTGTCCCTCATCACATCTGTCCCTCACATCACATCTGTCCCTATCACATCTGTCCCCATCACATCTGTCCCTCACATCACATCTTTCCCCATCACATCTGTCCCTCATCACATCTGTCCCTCCCATCACATCTGTCCCCATCACATCTGTCCCCCATCACTCATCCTCACTCCCAGTGTAGAGAAGTTCGCACTCCTCCCTCCCTCCCTTCTCCTCGCGTGCGATCCCACAGCTCAGACTCGTCCTAACAAGTCCTCCCCTCCCCGGAGAGCACGTGACCCAGCCAGACAGGACCCCATTGATCCGCCCTCTGTACAGGAGGTGTGGTCACCCCCTTCCCGCCCCGCCCCTCCTCACACTCCGGAGTCAGTGTGAATGCTGCGCTTGTTGGGATCGGATGGACACATGTGAGTGCAGATCGGTGAGAGCAACAATGATAGGATTATATGAAGGAGGATGGCATGGTGATGTACGGATCCTGAGGGTCAGAGGAGCAGAGTATACGGGGGCGATGGGCACAGAGTATAGGGGACGATGGGCGCAGAGTATGCGGGGGCGATGGGCGCAGAGTATAGGGGACGATGGGCGCAGAGTATGCGGGGGCGATGGGCGCAGAGTATAGGGGACGATGGGCGCAGAGTATAGGGGACGATGGGCGCAGAGTATACGGGGGCCATGAGCGCAGATTATACGGGGGCCATGAGCGCAGAGTATACGGGGGCCATGAGCGCAGAGTATACGGGGGCGATGGGCGCAGAGTATACGGGGGCGATGGGCGCAGAGTATACGGGGGCGATGGGCGCAGAGTATAGGGGACGATGGGCGCAGAGTATGCGGGGGCGATGGGCGCAGAGTATACGGGGGCCATGAGCGCAGAGTATACGGGGGCCGATGGGCGCAGAGTATACGGGGGCCGATGGGCGCAGAGTATACGGGGGCCGATGGGCGCAGAGTATACGGGGGCCGATGGGCGCAGAGTATACGGGGGCCGATGGGCGCAGAGTATACGGGGGCCGATGGGCGCAGAGTATACGGGGGCCGATGGGCGCAGAGTATACAGGACGATGGGATGTTGTCCCGCAGTCTATGATCTGAGTATTTTATCCCTGTAAGGCTCCTCTGGTGGCTGGTTGTCGGGAAGCTGATGGGAATACATGTTGTCTGGACTCCAGTTGGTATGTCAGATAGCTGTACTCGGCGGATGGAGTTTTATTGCTTCCTGGAGCTCCGGATTGAGCTGGTTCCCATCATAGTATTATATAGAAGTATGTGGGGGGGTTGAGTGGGTAGTCAATAGCTGCCTCCTCACATATGATTGGTGGGATGGAGTCCTGTACAATAATGTGACAATGAGAAGAAAGGCTCACATGGTGAAAAGTCCGTCTTCAGTACAAAGCCTTCCCTATATCAGGGATGATTGGGGCGATCTGAACTCCCGATGACAGATCGGGGACATTAAAGTCCATGTCTGGTGTAGTAATAAAGGATCAGAACAGATTTCTGGGTTTTATTGCTATCCAGTGGTCTTTTGGACTTGCATGGAAGGAGATTATATGATTAATTGTGGGTGGATCTTCTATCCAATCACCAAGATCATTCATTGACATACTTAGTGTTCATATCCAATTATCTACTTTCTTGTCATCAGATTTTTCTTCCATACCACTCAGATAAATTTCAATGAATGTGATCGGTTTTGCTCAAAATCGAACAATGACATTTTTTTAGTGATTCATAGATTTAAAGAATGAGTTCACCTTTGCAAATAAAAAAATAAATGCACATCTTTTTGTAGTTAAAAAAAAATGTGCATTTTTTTTTTTTACTAGGAGCCTGCAAAGCATTGCACCCGTGATCAGCAGATTGTGAGTGCCATGCAGGACTTCCTGCGGGCTGTCAGTGTAAGCTGTTTGTGCGTACCTTGTACAGTCAGGTGTTTATACGCTACCAGGATAAAACAATGAGCTACCTAGATACTAGAAATGCAACGAAATTTTGGTGGCTGATACAAATCAGCCGTAAATGGTGTTGGCATTTTGGCGATAAGAGAAAAAAGTGCTGCTAGTGTCCTGGTCACGCCATACATGTGTGTGGTGGTGTGCGCCGCTGCGTAACAATGCATGCAGCAAGACTGACTGTTAGTACATCCGGATTTTTTACTTTCCAGCCCCTCAGAGTGGTTTTATACAGGAAGACTTGCTGGGTGTTACAGTTCTCGTATCTTGAGGCTCCAGACACATCAAATGGATTGAAAATGTTTAGTGCGGTGGAAGACAGACTTTAGAATGCAGCCACTAATGCGCGGGAGGATGACAGCAGTGGCGGTGCGCTGATCGTGATGCATCAAACTATGTACTTTATTAAACAAACTTTATTGAAATGTCACACAGTGACATTTCATTAACTTCTATCGGCTGCAGCACAGTGCAGGGAGGTGGATTGCATCACGCTGCACTGAAATAAAAAGATTAGTTAGGTTGTTTTATTTTTATATATATATATATATATATATATATATATATATATATATATTTATGGTCGGAGCCCTATGTCCGATATGGACATAGATAACATTTGTAGTTAACATAAAACTTACCATCGGAAATAGACCTGGAAGTGTGGACTTACCATATGAAATGGACCTGAAAGTGTGCCTTGGTCTAATGGCCGGTATGCCAAAATAAGGGGGCATACCCTGGTTTTAAGAAATGATTATTCTGTAGAGAGAAATGAAATGAAATGAATGAATGAAATGAATGCCTTGAAATGGGGATGGGAGGGTGGGTATCGCGCACAGGAAACCGACAAGCACCACAGGTGAGCGGGCTGCTTAAATACCCCCCGGGCTCCTCCCATAAATTCAGGCCACCATACTGGCCTTCCTACTTATGGTCGGAGCCCTATGTCCGATATGGACATAGATAACATTTGTAGTTAACATAAAACTTACCATCGGAAATAGACCTGGAAGTGTGGACTTACCATATGAAATGGATCTGAAAGTGTGCCTTGGTCTAATGGCCGGTATGCCAAAATAAGGGGGCAAAAACATTCAGGTAGGGGTATAATATTTTTGGTTTTCAGGTATTCATTGAGCCAGTTTGGAGAATGCCTGTGCCATCTCTACTTGAGGATTGGGTATATACCGGGCGAAGCAGGCTGATTTCCACCTGCCTAGTCTTTTGATGACGTGGTCTGGAACCCCATGGCGGGATGCTGCGGAGGCTGCTCCGATGCGAAAGGAGTGTCCGGAGTACTGACTGGGGTTAAGGTGAAGATTGCGGAGAAGTATCCTTATGTGTTTTACAAACTGACATGCGTTTAAGGGTTTAACTGGGAATGGTAGAAGAGGACTGGTGTCCGGTTGTTCGGGCAGGAGTGAGAGGAGACGGTTAAGTACGGTGACTGGACACCAGCTGTTATTGGTTCTGTAGAGGTGAATGTCCACTCCAGAGCCTGTTTGCTGGGTTTTAGAAACCTCGAGGTGCAGGATGAAATGGTCTTGGTGGCGAAGCAAGTGCCGTCTGCATAATACTTGGTCTGTGGGGTTGTTATAGGTGAATTCGCCAGGTCGCAAGAACCCATAGTAAGCCAACTATATGGCTGCTTGTAGTACCGTGCTGGGCAGCAGACCGAATGGCGAAGTAGCCAGAATAGTCGACATATCCCTGAAGATGGGCCCCGTAATGGGTAAGCGCTTAGTGCTGATCTCTGGTTGTTGTTTCCTGGATGCCCCTTAGGATGGCTCGTATAGAGTGTGATGAGAACAGTAAAGATTTTGTGGGGTCTTCCGGGGTCACGAAATGTTGTATGCCGGCTAGGTGTAGCCGAATGGTATTGTACGATAAGGCCAGCTGAGTGTGGCAGTATGAAATGAAGGCCAGTACCTGTTTGACATCTATTGGTCCTTTACGGCAGGATGTGAGAAATTGTGTTATGAGAGAGTGAGTGATTGATGAGCTGCGTTGTTCCTTGTAAATGTTGAACTAGTCCAGGGTCAGTTGTGACCAGGCAGGGATAGGGGCCGACACTGGATTGGCTCCGGGAATCTGTCTGAAAAGGAGGTGTAGTTAAAACGTGACAGTACGTCAGCAGCTAAATTGTGTCTGCCTGGAATAAATGCACAGTGTATGTTAAACTGATGATGTAAGGACAGTTGTACCAATCTGCGCAGGAAGGACATGACTGCTAGGGAATTGGACCTGCCTTTGTCGATGATGTCTGCCGTGGCCTGATTGTCGGTGGTGAAGATTACTGTTTGCCCTGTCCAATGGTGACCCCAGAGTTGTGCCGCTGCCACTATGGGATAGAGTTCGAAGAGGGAAGATGTTTGAATAAAGCCGGGTATCAACAGTATCTGTTGAGGCCAGGGTCCTGAAAACCAATGATGGCCAAAAATTGCCGCGAAACCTGTGGTGGCTGCAGCATCTGTCACCACCTGGGGTGACAGGGCTGAAACCATGGGTATAATTAGGGATATACCATTCCAGGACGGGAATTCGTCCCACATAGATAGGTCCGCTATTGCTGCGGAGTCTAGATTTAAGATCTGATCGGGGTCTTGTGTTTCTGGCAGGAATCTCAGCAGGCGTGGCACGAAGGTGCGGCCTTGTGGAATAATTCGCATGGCGAGATTCAGCATTCCCAGGAGAGATTGCAACTGCTTCTTGGTACACCCCTTGGTGTGGGTGAATTTGTGAAGGACCGCCTTAATGCGGGTTAGTTTGTCGAGGGGGAGACTGGCTTGCATAGCGCAGGTGTCTAAGCTGACCCCGAGAAAGGTGATGTTATGTGTTGGGCCTTCTACTTTGTGCTCGGCGATGGGAACATTGAGTTTTCCGAATATCGCTCTGAGTTTGTCGAGGTCTCCTGGGGGCTTGCTGGGAGGTTCTATTAGTAGGAAGTCGTCCAGGTAATGGATGACTTCTTGTCACTGAGCCTTGTGTAACAGTATCCAAGCAAGAGACTGAGCGAATGTGTCGAAGAGCCAAGGGCTACTCTTCGAACCGAACGTCAGTTTTGTGGCCTAAATAATATGCCTCCTTCCACTTGATGCCATGCCAGCACCAAAGGGATGGGTGGATAGGCAGGAGCTTAAAGGCATCCGAGATGTCGGCTTTGGAAAGCACCTGTAGCTGCTTTGATGACTGCTTGCATCGCCATGTCTACGGAGGAATATTTTATGGAGAATTCTTCGGAGGGAATCAGGGAATTGAGACTGGGGATGTGGGAAGAATGAGGCGCAGACAGGTCGTACACCAAACGTAATTTATTTGTGAATTTGCCCTTGACAAGCCCCAACAGGGCTGACTCTCCAAGTGCTGAAAGGGGGCTGAGTGAAAGGGCCTATAACGTACTCTCGGTCTAGTTCTGTTTGTAAGAGCCGATCTATGGTTTGTTCGTCGATGGCTGCTGAACGAAGATTCCCACATTCGTACGTACTGTGGGGTAGTGAAATGAGGCCGGTGTGAAAGCCTACTGTGAAGCCCTGAATAAGGTAGGTGGCCAGAGAGGGGGTGGGATGTGAGGTGAGGTAGAGTCTTAGCCATAAGACGTTGCTTCGGTTTAGTCATGCCCTCTTCTGTTGTTTGACTTCGCACAAGTTCCTTGGGTGCGCTCTTTAGCATAAGGTGCAGATGTGGAGTAGGCGGCACTGACTGACGTTGCAGGACCCATAATTTGTAATTATTGCAGATGGCTGCCCCTCCCACGGTTCGGACTGGGCGTCCGAATTTGTCCACCTGAGGCGTTTGTTCAGGGGCCGACTGACCCTGAAGTGCACCGGAGGTAGAGGGAAATTCGAAAGGACGTTTGAAAGTCGCATTGGCGCACCAGGTGGCAGTGTGGGTGGAGGTCTGGCAAATCGCACCTAGGGGTGAGCGTAAGCCGGAAAAAATGGCGGTAGAAGAGCTCTGTGTCCATGAGACTCCAATTTGTTGTTGTTTGGAACTGTGTGAGTCTGGCGGCAGTCTTTGCGGAAAAGGAACGGTGGTACTCGTAAAAGGAAAATCCTCCATACTTGTGGCCCAAGTCTACTACCGTATGGAGATACAATCCAGCTCTTCCCTTCTGCTGGGGGCGGCTGAGCATAGAACGTCTCTCAGCATGCCAAAGGCCAAGGTGGTGACAATTCGTGAAGGGATTGCTAACTAACTTGAAGCAATGATCTGTATGGTGCTTGCAATCTTGTGACAATGAAATGATTCGAAATGTTTGCCTTGATTGTGAAATGAATGAACTGCATGACAGAGGTCCGGCCTGGTCGTGTCATGATTTGTTCGACCGTGAACCGGGCTCTGGAGCATGTATTGAAATGAGGCAACTGAAAATATTGGTGCTCCTGGGACGAATCGGTGCCTGTTGGATGCATCTGGATTCGAATCGGAGTGCAGTATGAAATGAAATGAGAGAAATGATTATTTTGACCGAGGCTCGAATTGGTTGTGCCGTGTTAGCGACTGGCAACTAACCGAGCTCTGGTATAGATATGAAATGCGATCGGAACCAGTGTTGCATGCCGTGACGAATCGGTGCACCTCAGATGCGACTGGTTTCGAAACGGTGATGTGTTGTGGGAGTGAAATGGTAGAAATTGCATGACAGCGATATGGATCAATCCCCCGATGTCTGTGACTAGCTATGATCCGGACTCTGGAGCATGTATCAGAAATGAGGCCGAGCCCTGGGGCACGCCGTAATGAATCGGTGCATCGGAGATGCGACTGGATTCGAAACGGAGCGCGGTAAGTGAGGGTGTAACATATCGTTTGCCATGACGGAGGCTCGAATCGGTCGTGCTATTGTAGCGACTGACTGCGAATCGGACTCCGGAGCATGTACTGAAATGTGGCCAATCCTGGGCACGCCGAGACGAATTGGTGCATTTTCATGCGACTGAATTCATGTCGGAACGTGATACGTGGAAATGAAATGATAACCATGACAGAGGTACAATGACTGATAAAACGTAACTCTGGAGCATGTATAGAAATGAGGCCAATCCTGGGGCACGCCGAGACGAATCGGTGCATTTTTCATGCGACTGAATTCATGTCGGAACGTGATACATGGAAATGAAATGATAACCATGACAGAGGTACAAATGACTGATGAAACGTAACTCTGGAGCATGTATAGAAATGAAGCCAATCCTGGGGCACGCCGAGACGAATCGGTGCATTTTTCATGCGACTGAATTCATGTCGGAACGTGATACATGGAAATGAAATGATAACCATGACAGAGGTACAATTGACTGACAATAACGTAACTCTGGAGCATGTATAGAAATGAGGCCGTAATAACTGGGGCACACCGGAACGAATCGGCGCATCTTTGGTGCGACTGGATTCGAATCGGAGCGCGGTAGGTGACTGAAATGAGAAATGATTTGAAATGTCAGAATTGAGTTTAGAAATGTTTCAGAAATGAGAAATGATTTGAAATGTCAGAAATGAGTTTAGAAATGTTTCAGAAATGATTTGAAATGTCAGAAATGAGTTTAGAATGTTTCAGAAATGATTTGAAATGTCAGAAATGAGTTTACAATGTTTCAGAAATGAGAAATGATTGGTATCGAACTAACTTGTTTTGATAATTTACAACTTGCGACGTCAGCGTCGCTGTGCTGTCGAATTTGTAACATATCGAAAGTACGAGCGATATACATTGCAGTTTGTGAGATGCGGGTGAAACGAAATTTGAACTCACGGTTTTGTGACATGATATGAAAACGAAATGTCCGACGGGACCTTGCCTGCGACAGCCAAGCCAGACGCGTGGTACAAACCAGGAACGAAAAACGCGGACTTCGAAAGTTTTGAGTACGGAGTATCGAATACGGGAACTTGCGGACGCTGGTATATCGAATAGTCGGCCTAGTGACGTATATCGCGCACAGGAAACCGACAAGCACCACAGGTGAGCGGGCTGCTTAAATACCCCCCGGGCTCCTCCCATAAATTCAGGCCACCATACTGGCCTTCCTACATATATATATATATATATATATATATATATATATATATATATATATATATATATATATATATATATATATATATATATATATATATATATATATACACTACCGTTCAAAAGTTTGGGGTCACCCAAACAATTTTGTGTTTTCCATGAAAAGTCACACTTATTCACCACCATACGTTGTGAAATGAATAGAGAATAGAGTCAAGACATTGACAAGGTTAGAAATAATGATTTGTATTTGAAATAACATTGTTTTTACATCAAACTTTGCTTTCATCAAAGAATCCTCCTTTTGCAGCAATTACAGCATTGCACACCTTTGGCATTCTAGCTGTTAATTTATTGAGGTAAGCTGGAGAAATTGCACCCCACGCTTCTAGAAGCAGCTCCCACAAGTTGGATTGGTTGGATGGGCACTTCTGGCGTACCATACGGTCAAGCTGCTCCCACAACAGCTCAATGGGGTTCAGATCTGGTGACTGTGCTGGCCACTCCATTACCGATAGAATACCAGCTGCCTGCTTCTGCTGTAAATAGTTCTTGCACAATTTGGAGGTGTGTTTAGGGTCATTGTCCTGTTGTAGGATGAAATTGGCTCCAATCAAGCGCTGTCCACTGGGTATGGCATGGCGTTGCAAAATGGAGTGATAGCCTTCCTTATTCAGAATCCCTTTTACCCTGTACAAAGCTCCCACCTTACCAGCACCAAAGCAACCCCAGACCATCACATTACCTCCACCATGCTTAACAGATGGCGTCAGGCATTCTTCCAGCATCTTTTCATTTGTTCTGCGTCTCACAAACATTCTTCTTTGTGATCCAAACACCTCAAACTTGGATTCATCCGTCCACAACACTTTTTTCCAGTCTTCCTCTGTCCAATGTCTGTGTTCTTTTGCCCATCTTAATCTTTTTCTTTTATTGGCCAGTCTCAGATATGGCTTTTTCTTTGCCACTCTGCCCTGAAGCCCAAAATCCCGCAGCCGCCTCTTCACTGTAGATGTTGACACTGGTGTTTTGCGGGTACTATTTAATGAAGATGCCAGTTGGGGACCTGTGAGGCGTCTGTTTCTCAAACTAGAGACTCTAATGTGCTTATCTTCTTGCTTAGTTGTGCAACGCAGCCTCCCACTTCTTTTTCTACTCTGGTTAGAGCCTGTTTGTGCTGTCCTCTGAAGGGAGTAGTACACACCGTTGTAGGAAATCTTCAATTTATTTGCAATTTCTCGCATGGAATAGCCTTCATTTCTAAGAACAAGAATAGACTGTCGAGTTTCAGATGAAAGTTCTCTTTTTCTGGCCATTTTGAGCGTTTAATTGACCCCACAAATGTGATGCTCCAGAAACTCAATCTGCTCACAGGAAGGTCAATTTTGTAGCTTCTGGAAGGAGCTAGACTGTTTTTAGATGTGTGAACATGATTGCACAAGGGTTTGCTAATCATCAATTAGCCTTCTGAGCCAATGAGCAAACACATTGTACCATTAGAACACTGGAGTGATAGTTGCTGGAAATGGGCCTCTATACACCTATGTAGATATTGCACCAAAAACTAGACATTTGCAGTTAGAATAGTCATTTACCACATTAGCAATGTATAGAGTATATTTGTTTAAAGTTAGGACTAGTTTAAAGTTAGCTTCATTTAAAAGTACAGTGCTTTTCCTTCAAAAATAAGGACATTTCAATGTGACCCCAAACTTTTGAACGGTAGTGTATATATATATATATATATATATATATATAACATCCTGGTTGCTGTGGAATATTCCTGTTGGATATTTCCGAATATCTTTGTATATTCTGGAAGAATGACGGTACAGAACTATCTGTATTGATGCTGCTGCTGTTATTTGAATTTTCTTTGTATATCTTTTTGTATTTTGTTTATTTGTTATAAAAATCTTCAAGACTAAAATCAGAATTAAAAAGAAAAAAGTACTGCACGCTGTATTTTTTTCCAGGGCACAGCAGCACAATGCAGTGATGTGAAATGGCCAGGTAGGAGACCAAGCACTTTGGGACCACGCACCTGGCCCAGGTCTAGTAGAAGTGATGAGTAAGGATTTGTGCTGATCTTATTAGAGGAAGTAAACTTCCATGGATTGATTGGATTGGACTGCTTTTACCTATAGGTAAGCCTATAATAAGGCTTACCTATAGGTACTGTAGATATCTCCTAAATGTGCGCCATTTAGGAGATAATTACTGTATATGCAGCCAATTACATCATCGGCGCTTGCTCCCTGAAGGAACAGCCGCCCATGCCGTTTCTTCAGAGCACTGTGCCGTGACTGGCAGGTCCCATGCGCATGCACGGGAGTGACAGTACGCGGCTCTGGCCAGTCACACAGCCGGAGTCTGCGGATCCGAAAGGAAGACAGGCGAAGATGGATGCGGCCTCCAGCGGTGACAACAAGGGCTTTCGTGTGCAGGTAAGTGTCACATAATGCGCTAGTATGCGATGCATACTAGCACATTTTGCCTTGTACCTTTCGGATCAGGACAAAGAAAACAAATAGAGGCAGTGGTTTACTTCCTCTTTAAACATTATTCTTATACATTATTGCAAAAGTGTTGCCAAGTGTGAAACAGTTGTATAAAAGAACATGTGTTGTATTTGGCCCTTTTCACATGGGGTGGACTCTACCAGCTCAGCAGGGAATCTGCCCGCTGATCTCCGCTGAGCAGGCGAATGGTCCATGTCTTCTACGCTTATGCAGAGCGGAAACAAACACAGTCCGTTGTCTTCTATGGGCAGTCGGATGGAGACAGACCACTGATCTGTTTACATCTGACTGCCACCCAATGCAATCCGCCATCCGTCTGTTTTTAGCTGATCGGAACAGATTGGATGTAAGCAGACACAAGTCCGTTTATACCTGCTGCTCCATAGAGGAGACTAGAGGGTCTGCCTGGAAAACCCGATCAAACTGTTCATGTGAAAGGGACCTCTTCTTTGAGCAAAAGAGGAGCTTTTTATCTGCTTGGTTGTCAAATTTGGGATTTAGTAGTGCTGTGTACACCAAAACGTAAGAATTTTTTAAACCTGTAATATTTTTTGTGACAGCAGCTTTTTGTGCAGACGTTTTTCCCAATATATCTGGTGGTAGTGAGTCTCATTCAAAAGGACCTGTCCTGTAATGTTGTTTCATAGATTCTCCATGCCACCTCTTCAGTTCCTGTATGCAGCACTAGTGTATAGGCTGCTTTCACACTGATGCGTTTTTACTGTGCTAAAATCGCAACCCCTTTAAATCCTGTGGGACCCGGCACACCAGTGCAGTGCATTTTGAAAAGTCCTGCATGCTGCATCTTTGGTGTGGTTTTCAAAACTGCAATAAAAATGCAGGCCGCCATTGCAACGAATAGAAAATGCATAAAAAAAATGCACCTGTGTTGCATTTTTGGTGCCTTTTTTGAGTTGCATGCCCATGTTTCACAGGTGCATGCTTGGTAAAAGATACTGGAAACGCTTAAAAAGGCAGTGTGAAAGCAGCCTTTGGTATAGAGCCACCAAACAGACTGAAAGTTTTGTTGTTTTGGACGTTATACACTTCACACAGGGGCAACACGACTTGCAGTCCGACTCTGTGAGGCGACCTGCACGCGACTTCAGCGGCGACTTGCAAAAGTATAGAAGTCAATGCAAGTCGCCTGAAGTCGCCCCCAAAGTAGTACAGGAACCTTTTTGTAAGTCGGAGCGACTTGAGTCGCTCCTATTAGAACGGTTCCATTGTACAGAACGGAACGCGACTTGTCAGGCGGCTAAGTCGCCTGACAAGTCGCCAATGTGTGAACCTGCTATTAGGGGTCTATGTATAGAAAAAAATTACCGTGCGGATGTCTTAAAGGGGTTGTAAAGGCTCATGTTTTTTCACCTTAATGCATCCTTAACCACTTAAGGACCAGCCTCGTTTTGGATTTTAGGCGTTTACATGTTTAAAACAGTTTTTTTTGCTAGAAAATTACTTAGAACCCCCAAACATTATATATGTTTTTTTTTCTAACACCCTAGAGAATAAAATGGCGGTCGTTGCAATACTTTTTATTGCACCGTATTTGCACAGCTGTCTTATAAGTGCACTTTTTTTGGAAAAAAAATCACTTTTTTGAATAAAAAAATAAGACGACAGTAAAGTTATCCCAATTTTTTTTTTTTATATTGTGAAATATAATGTTACGCCAAGTAAATTGATACCCAACATGTCACGCTTCAAAATTGCGCCCGCTCGTGGAATGGCGTCAAACTTTTACCCTCAAAAATCTCCATAGGCGACGTTTAAAAAATTCTACAGGTTGCATGTTTTGCGTTACAGAGGAGGTCTAGGGCTAGAATTATTGCTCTCGCTCTACCGGTCGTGGCAATACCTCACATGTGTGGTTTGACCACCGTTTTCATATGCGGGCACTACTCGCTTCTGCGCGCGACCTCGTCAGGACAGGGGGTTTTTAAAAAAAAGAATTTTTATTATTTATTTTACAATATATATATATTTTTTTTTACACTGTTTAAAAAAAAAAAAAAAATTGTGTCACTTTTATTCCTATTACAAGGAATGTAAACATCCCTTGTAATAGAAAAAAGCATGACAGGACCTCTTAAATATGAGATCTGGGGTCAAAAAGACCTCAGATCTCATATTTACACTAAAATGCAATAAAAAAAAAAAAATTAAAAAAAATGACATTGAAAAAAATATGCCTTTAAGAGGCGTGGACGGAAGTGATGTTTTGACGTCGCTTCCGCCCAGCAGTGTCATGGAGACGAGTGGGCGCCATCTTAGCCTCACTCATCTCCAGGCACAGGAGGGAGATGGACGCGATCGCCTCCGCTGCTACCGACGGCTCCGGTAAGCGGCAGAGGGCACAGGATCGCGGCGGGAGGGGGGGCCCTCTCCCGCCATCGATAAAAGTGATCTTGCTGTGAATCCGCCGCAGGGACCACTTTTATCAGAAGGCCGGCCGCCGCACGAAAACAGGGATACTGGGGTTATGGCAGCTAGCTGCTGCCATAACAACGGTATCCCCCTTCAAAGTTTGGACGTACATCGGTGTGTGGCAGTCCAGAAGTGGTTAATGCATAGTAGCTCATTATCTCTTTATTTTGCAGGTGTTATTTTTTTTGTTTGTTTTTTCACATTGGGTTTACAACCACTTTTTAACTTTTTTTTTTTCTTTTAAATAAAAAAAAAATTGATCTCTGAGTCTGATGATATTTACCAGATTCAACCTCTAATAGTATATACAGTATATCACTTCTGTCTGTTATTCTCAGAGTGGATTAAAGATTTTACTCCCTAACCATATAGTTGGTTATTTATATTTACCACTGCATATAGAGATATTTAAGAATAAATGGCCCTTTTTTTTAAACTTTACATATTAACTAAATTATACACCACACTTTTTTTTAAAGGTTATTAACAGATTAATCGAAACAATAATCGGCCAACTAAACGATTATGAAAATAATCGTTAGTTATAGCCCTACTTGCAATACTGTGTTTTATGAAGTGCTGTGACAGATGACAGTGGAGGAGCAAAGCAAAGGCGGATACAAGGGTGACATTATCACTTCTGTACTTCACCCAAAACCAGAAATGCTTTGGTTGGAGCTCCACTTTAATCTTCATGTTATTAGTATGCATGTTGCAGTATTATCTATTTATATACTGATGATGTTGTGGTGGATTGCATAATATAGTAGGAGACACGTTGAAATGACACTGATTTTCTCTATCGTATTTCACAGGGGCTTTGTGGTGAGGAGAGGAAAAATCTAGATGTGGATGTGCCTCTGGTAATGTGACTTTCTACATCTCTGGGGACGTGGTTTTGAAGGGTTTTCCCACAATTGCCTTTTTATTGGACAAGGAGAAGTTTCGTTATGGATCTTAACTGCAGTGATACATCAACTCTGAAGAAGCTCCTGAAAAAAATCCTCCAGCAGCTGGAGCGGGCCAATAACACGAGTCCTCCCTCAAGTGAAGATGATGAAAATGATGACGCTTACTTGTATATCCTGCTAATAATGATCTTCTATGCCTGCCTGGCAGGAGGGCTTATACTGGCGTATACCAGATCCAGAAAGCAGGAGTCCAAAAATGACCCCTACCACCTGTACATAGAGAGAGAATGGGGAAAACATGGAAGAAATGTTCTTATTGCAGAAGAGAGCCAACACAGGGGTAGTATCGAAAGTGAACAATTACTTTAAGAATGGGCCAGACACAGTTTTTTAGATCTCTGATACAGGAACTGAAGGGCGTACATCAACGATTGGAGGAAAAAAAAGATCTGGACGGCTGCACTCCAATGAAATATATTTATTAGTGTCAGTCCATACAGCAAAGAATAAAAAAGATCGCTGACGCGTTTCACATCGTGGTTACAGGTGCTTTATAGTTTAATCTTAAAACAGATAATAATGACATATATGTACATACAGAAACGGGAAACAGGCTTAATTGAAAAAACTGTGCACACCCACTATAAGTGGTAGACTTGCTCTAATTGCTACTGAGATGAAACAGCTGAAGTCTTCCTCTTCACAGATATCATAATAACCCCTTGTGGGTACAGCAGTCAGACATAATTGAAATCCAAATACTTACGATAGTTTATACATTTCATAATGCAAGAATTGCCTAGTGAAAAATCTTCCACCTAAAAGAATCACATAAAAACAAAATTTGAAAAGTAAAAACTTCAATAAATAAAACACATACAAACTAGAACTGCACGATTGATCGTTAAGAATCAAAATTGCGATTCTTTGCTCTTCCCGATCTTCAAAACAGCATGTCATGATTTTTTCCTAACAAGTGCAGAGAGTTCTCACAGCTGAAAAAATAAAATCCAGGCAGCCTGCCAAGTTTTATCACATCACAGATAAGTAAACAAAGTAACTTTTTTTCTTAGATCAAAGGAAAGGACTTCTGTGTGTAGTTTAACCACTTAAACACTGAGCCTGAGTTCACACTGGTACGACAAACGCTCCGACATTGGGAGCTCATGTCGCATGACGTGTGAGTTCAATGATTCCCTATGAGAGCCGTCTTAACTGGTCCGTCTTTGAAAATGCTCCCTGCACTACTTCGGTCCAACTTTGGTCCTACTTCAGCCCATTGAATATCATTAAAGTCGGATCCTTGTCCTAACCATCCGACATGGTGATTACAGGAGCAGTAAAAGGAATTTATTTATGTCACTCTGGGATTGTTGTGATTGGTCAAAGGACAAGTTGTACTATCTCAAAGTCAGAGCAATATCTTATCTTGTTCATTCAAGTTGAATGGACAGGACTGATGTAGGACAAATGTAGCAGTGCAAAGTAGGATGACAACAGTCAACAGTCTTGTCATACCAGTGTGAACCCACCCTAAAACTTTTTTCTGGCACTTGCTGCTTAGTTAAAGTTAAAATCCATATTTATTGCTAGAAAATTACTCGGAACCCCCAAACATTATTATATATATATATATTTTTTTAGCAGAGACCCTAGAGAATAAAATGCTGGTTGTTGCAATATTTTACATCACACTGTATTTGTGCAGCGCTCTTTCAAACGCAATTTTTTTTAAAAAAAAAATACATTTTAATGAATTAAAAAAAAAACAGTAACATTAGTCCAATTTTTTTGTATAATGTGAAAGATGTTACGCCGTGAGAATCGTGATCTTTATTCTGAGCAAAAAAAAAATCATGATTTTCATTTTAGCCAATCGTGCAGCTCTAATACAAACCTATGTGTACATATATTCATTGACGCTAGGAGGATATCTGAAGAACTTCACCTAGAAACTGTATGTTGACACATTCTGTACAGTGAATTTATCTGTCCATCTACTATCCCCTATATATATATATGGAAAATAAAATCATCACATTTCTTCTATATCAGTGTTCCTCCAGCAAAACGGCTAAACGAATGGATTGTGAACTACTTCTGAGAATACCTCTTTCCTGGCTGTCGCAATGATTAAATGACTTTGTTACGTCACTGCCTCGGAACAAGTGTGCAGATTGGAGGTTCTAACCTCACTCTGGATTTACTTGCTACATACTTGTTCAGTGCCTTCCAGAGACAGACAGGCAACTAACAATTTTTAAAGGAGATAAGCTTTGGTTTCCCTTCATGTATTTTGCATGCCATTCTTTATGTCCAGTCAAGATGGAATTTGAGAAAAATATGCTATTTTCATTTTAAATAAGTTAAAAAATATAATTTATTTTATCAAGTTTAACCCTTTCATGACAGAGGGTGAATGAATCTTAAGACCTGAACAGTTTTGAAACTTTGACATGTGTTTAGTAAAACTCTACATATCACACCAACTTAGTGTAATACAAATTGTACACACAAATGTACAAATTGGACTTTTATTTGAAAAGAAAGTATAATGAATATCTCCTGTTTTTTTTTATTTGTATTTTTTCTTATTATCAAAGGAAAACTTGCACAAAATAGTAAATATTTTTTACAATTCAGTTGTGTATTTCTTACTATGGTCATGATCTACCACCAGAAAACAACCCAAAACTAATTCCCCTACTCCAAATGATCGCAACGATACCACATATGTGTTTCTTTGTCGTGTTGTACCAATTGTAGGGTCAAGAAACAATGGTGCACATTTTGTTTTTATCCTCCCTAAAACACACTGATACTAAATTGCTTTTATTTTTTTTTCTTTAATCCTACCTAAAACACACTGGCTCTCGACCTTTGACCCTTACTTAGACTGAACATGACCTTTGACTCTAACCTTCACAATGACCTAAACCTTGATCTAGCTATCTTTATTTTTTGAACTACCTCCCGCCCGGCATATAGTAAAATGATGGTGGGTGGGATCCCCTCTCGTTCTGGGGCAGCGTCATATGATGTCGCCCCAGTGTCACCGCTCTTGCGCGCCTGTGAGGGCGTGCAGCGCGACGATCGCAGTCGTCCCGTGCCCTTAGGACACGGGTGACCCCGATCAGGGTAAAGACCGATGTTGTGGCTCTTTAACCATGTGATCGGCTGTGCCCGATCACATGTAAACACGAAAGTGCCGTTTTTCATCTCTCCTCGCCTCACACAGACACTGAGTGTGAGGCGAGGAGAGCCGATCACCAGACACTGTACAGGTAATCGGGGCCCTGATTATTAATGTAGCCCCATCAGTGTGGCATATTAGTGCCACCTAATCAGTGCCGCCTTTTTGCTACATTTTTGGTATTTTTTTTTTTAGCAAAAAATAAAAACCCTGCGTTGATTAACCCCTTGCCGACCATTTTACTGCGGCAGGTCGGCACGATCCCGCGAGCCGTCGTAGCTATACGTCGGCTCGTGGGATCGGGATAGCAGGGGCGCGCAGAGGAGGTCTAGGGCTAGAATTATTGCTCTCGCTCTACCGATGGATCGTTGGACTTTATGCCCCAGTAGAAGGACGATGCTCCGAAACATGTCGGGTTGCTCACGCCATTAAATGACCTGTTACCACGCGATTTTATTTTATTTTTACCTCTTGTGATCACATTTTACCCTATGAAGTGCACTGTTTAGCACTTTTTTCTCAGCTTTTAAATAAAGCTTCTCGTTTCAAACGGATTCATGCCCTATGTGGAGGTTTTTTTCTTATCTCCCTTTATGAATGGGACCCTGCTGAGCCCCAACCACTTCTATCTCCAAACCCCTTCCATCTGAAAGGGAGACCCTGAGAGACCGGGAACCCCCATACCACCGTCCAACGATCCGGATCCTGGATGCGACTCATTGTGAGGACCCCTGCAGCTGGATATCGCTGGGATCGGTGTATCCCCCAAGCCTGTTTGACACTTCACTATACGGTGACTGTGTCCACCTTTTCCGGTAAGGTTACCCATTCCTACCAATTACAGTGTCCACTGTGTAATTAGAAGACCTACGTGCAGAGTGTCTCCCCATACAGAGTCCTCCTCGGCTCCCACTGTGCGTGGACGCACGACACCAGTTACGCCCATGAACCCTCATGTGTGATTAGGACTATTTTACACCTATGGACTTTGTTTATTATTTGGTACACATTTGTTTTTCACTTTATGAGTATAGCTTTTCTCTTTAACACTCCTTCATAGATATTTAATCACAGATTTATATGCACCTTTGAGCGCTGCATGTTTTTTATCTCACTTTTCTCATACATTGTTCACCACTGTGTTACATGCCAGCAGCTGCTTTCTCAATTATTTTTGTAATAGCGCAATTATTGTTTGTTTTGATTATATTATATATATATATATATATATATATATATATTTTTTTTTTTTTTTTTATTTATTTTACCTTTTATTTTTACACTGTTTAAAAAAAAACACTTTTATTCCTATTACAAGGAATGTAAACATCCCTTGTAATAGAAAAAAGCAGGGCAGGACCTCTTAGGCCCCTTTCACACTGGGGCGGTGGGGGCGTCGGCGGTAAAACAGCGCTATTTTTAGCGCTGTTTTACCGTCGTTTTTGCGGCTGTATTCGGCCGCTAGCGGTGCGGTTTTAACCCCTGCTGGCGGCCAAAAAAGGGTTAAACCCGCTCGTACAGCGCGGTATTACCGCGGTATAGCCGCGCTGTCCCATTGATTTCAATGGGCAGGAGCGGTGAACACACCGCTCCTTCACCTCTCCAAAGATGCGGCTTGCAGGACTTTTTTTTACCGTCCTGCCAGCGCACCGCTTCAGTGTGAAAGCCCTCGGGCTTTCACACTGAACAAACAGCGGAGGCTGTTTAGGGGCGGTTTGCAGGCGGTATTTTTAGCGCAATAACGCCTGCAAACCGCCCAGTGTGAAAGGGGCCTAAAATATGAGATCTGGGGTCAAAAAGACCTCAGATCTCATATTTACACTAAAATGCAATAATAAAAAAAAAATTGTCATTAAAAAAAAAATGGCCCTTTAAGACCTTTTGACGTCGCTTCCGCCTTGCATTGTTATGGAGACGGGTGGGGGCCATCTTCCCCTCACTCGTCTCCATACCTAAAAGGAAACAGGACGCGATCGCCACCGCCGCTGCTGATGGCTCCCTCCCGCCACCGATAAAAGTGATCTAGACCACTTTTATCTTGTAGTGGACCGCCCGCTGAAGAAGAGGACACCGGGATTATGGCAGCTAGCACCTGCCATAACAACGATATCCACCTTCAAACAGCCGATGTAAAACTGCGGTGGGCGGTCCGTAAGTGGTTTAACAGCTTTTTCTTTTTTTTTTTTTTTTTTTTTTGCATTTTCTCCTCTAGAAAGAAGAAAGGGATACAATGTATCTTTTCTCCATTCAAGAAGAGAAAAAAAAAATACAGTTGACTGATCACCATGATAGCCAATCATAGGCTATCATAGCAATCAGGTGATCAGAAACCGCCGCTCCCTGTTCCTGTGACAGCTGGGGGACTGTGCTGTGCCACGCACTCTCAGTACAAACACGATAATGCATGTATGTGACCCCACAGATAAAGACCCACTTTCCTGAGGCCACATGTATGCATGCGCTCGGTGGGAAAGGGGTTAAAGTATAACTAAAGGCAAAACATTTTTTTCTTGGATACAGAGGGATTAGAACACCTGTCAGGTTCTTATGGCGATCTGTGCCGCCGTTAGTGAGATTCACCCTATTTTTTATGTTTACAGTTATTGAAATTGAAAAGAAAACTCCCTAAATTTTGGGTTGTTCCCAGAACAGTAATAGAGGGGAAATCTTCCAATGGGGACACTAGTTCTGGTGACAACCAGGGCTTCCCTCACTTTGGAAGGATTTCCTCTTACTTCCTGTGGTTATGGGACAGGATGTGAAGGTATATCTCCTAAATGGGACATAGATGGCAGAAAAAAAAACAGACAGGGGTTTTAACCCTCCTTACACTATATAAAATGGGGGAAAAACAGTTTTGCCTTAGTTCTACTTTATGTAGCATTTTTACAGTGTCCTGTACGAACAAGCTGGTTACAGATTTAAGTGCTGCAGCCCTCATCAGAGACTTCCTATGGATTCTACACTTTAATGACTCTGACAGACTGAATTCCCACAGCCAGCTCAGACTCAAGTTTCAAAGGCAAATGGTATCAGTGGTGTGTGAAATTCTGATCATTTTTTTCTGCACAGCAAACATATCGATCAAAGGATTATATTTGAAGACACTGAATTTCTCTGACAGAAAAGGAGGATAGCAGCACTTTGGGTTTTCCTATTTTGATGTCAAGCTAAATGTTTAACACAAACCTTCAGAATATTGATCTTTGCGGTTCATGCTGCATTGCTTGCTCTAGCTTTTTATTGCTGCCAAGAAGGATGAAATAACCAGCTTACATCATTGTACAACAAGATGGAAGATAAGCAAAATCATATATTTATTGGACATGTGCCGCTTCCTGAATGTGGGAAAACAGAGGTTTTCTTAGGTGACTGGACTTCCAGATTCTCTTCATAGACAAAATATGTATTCTGTCATATTGGGTATATTACCGCTGACATTTTATTTGCTTATATTTTGCATTCCCTGGTTCCTTTTTTTTTTCACCCTCATTACCATGTTAATACATTTTTTAAATAGAACCTTTGTTTCAATTACATAACTTGTTTTAGACCCGGTGATGTCATCAATGGGTCTCTGTGATTTTCTATGGAATGCAGGCAGATCGTGGCTGGTGAAAGGTATCAGCAAGTTGCTGTATATAGATTTCTGAAAACATTACAGTACCTGCTTTGGTACTTCTCTCAAGCACACCCTCAGCCTTGATGCAAGCACAGCGGGCCAGCTTTTGAGAGGTGTTTTGCAAATATCAAAATGCCTTGATGGGCCTGTATAGGGGAGTTGGGCACTTCAGGCAGACTGCCCCAGGTAACAGTGATGCATCACATTTTTGGCAGCTGCAGCGTTGTGCCAAGTTTGCTGCAATTTTACCTTGTATATGGTGTGTTTTTCATAGGTCATGTGGTGCGTTTTCAATGGGGAGGTGTGTTTTTGGTGCTTTTTTTGAGCAAATATACACCAAAAATGCAGCAAGCAGGATTTTTAACACCGCTTCAAAAAGATGCCGCTAATGGCCGACAAATTCACATTCATTTGAATTCATGAAATTAATTAAAAGTCGAATATACTACAATTATTTATAAAAATGTATGTGTGTGTATATATGTATGTGTGTGTGTGTGTATATATATATATATATATATATATATATATATATATATATATATATATATATATATATATATATATATATATATATATATATATATTTATATTTATTTATTTTTAAGCGTCAGTTTCGGTTTCGGCCTAGCTCATCCTGAATCTTCAGTTTCGGCAACAAAATTTTCATTTCGGTGCCCCACTACTAGGTAACCCTCGCATGAATAAGAGAACTGAACTCCAGGAAGGCCAGAGTCAGTAAAGTTGGGATGGAAAGGCCTGATTGTCCTTCAGCCAGGAAATGAGATGGGCTCTATCTGACTTGCTGTAGCTTTTACTGCACACTGTGAGAAGCTCAATGTGTGCAATGAAGTTAGGGAAAGCAGTTTCAGTACAGAAGAAAAGACCGTACCATTGTGAAAGGCTGAAGGTAAGAGTTTGGCTTTGAAAAACCAGTTCATCCAGGTGTTGGTGGAGACCAGTCATTTGAACCTCCCTCTGGCCTCTTCCATTTTTCAGGTTCTCTACAAATGAATATCCTTTCTTGCCATATCCCTCCACTACAGTCGCAATGAAAACAGCCAAAAGGATCTGACTCCACTTCTTCGTAAGGGCCACTTCACATCAGATACAGTTCTGTGCTCTTTTTTTCTGCACAAAATGCATGCACAGTGTTTTCCATGTATTCCAATGGCTCTAGTTCACACCATGCAGTCAGTTTCCGGTCAGTTTCTGCACTGGAAACTGACCGCTTGATGTGAACTAGAGCCATTGGAATACATGAAAATGCATTTTTAGTGCCGAAAAAAGCACACAGAACTGCATCTGGTAATATATATGTATATATTTATATGGTTAATATACCGTAAAACAAATGAATGTATGTCAGTCAGTAGACTGTTAAAAGGAGCAGTGAATGCTTGCTGCTAGAAATGTGAGGGCGGGGGGACCCAACTCACCCTCCCCTACCAATACTGAAATACGAGCTTTGCGTGATTTCAGTTTTTAACCTCTGCTGCCCAAAGGCTGTATATATACAGTCTCTGCAGCAAGAGGTTTTACCATGATCACAGCTGCATCATTATTTTGTTCAGCCTGCAATCGGCTTTCCAGTAAGGCTCTATTCACACTTGTACGACTTGTCATGCAACTTTGGACATCAAAGTTGCATGACAAGTCGTTCCTCTTGTTTTCCAATTATAACCATTCATATATGTGCAACTTAATGTTGCAGCGACTTCAAAGTAGTTCATGCCCTTACTTTGGTCCAACTTTCATGCAACTTGAGGGCCATAGTCTACAATGTTAACACTGAAAAGCTGCATGAAAGTTATACCTGAGTGTTATACATTGCAACAGTTGTCCATTATCACTGGTCAAAGCCAAAGACGTATCCATGTCACACCCATCCATAGTTGCGTCAAAGTTGCGCTCCAAAGTCAGCTCAACATTGGATTTATACAAGTGTAAATGGAGCCTGAGCCTGGGTTCACACTTGTGCGAACACAGACATCGCATGTGATTTGCACCCGCACTGCCGTGCCGATTGCATGCGATGTCTGTGCAATGCGAGTTCAGCCATACAGTTGTATGGCTGAACTCGCATTGGATTCGCAGGAAAATAGTGCAGGGACTTTTTATTTTCCCTTACTAGAATCGGATCGCATGGGTGTTCTCAGCCATGCAATCCGATTCCTATGCAAATTCACAGTTCGCACTGCAATCCGATCTGGGGATATCATTAACATTGCATTGACACCCACAGCGGTTTGCAGAGGGCAGTTTGAACTGCCTGCAGGAGAGAAGCGATGCGGGAACCGGCGCTGTAATCGCACTGGTTCCCGCATCGTTACAGTGTGAACCTAGGCTTAAAGTAATTTAAGTATCTTTACAGTGCCCTTATCACTTTAACAGAGCTTGGGCAGGGGCCCCCCACCCTGCTGCCGCCTGCCAGCGTTTCCAGGCTGCAAGCAGTTGGGACACCTGCGCACAGAGGAGATGGCGGAACATCGGTTATTCACTCTTCTGTCATTAATGAAGTTGGAAGCAACAAAGATTTTGTCACTTCCAGTTTCAGAGCTGTGTTTCCCTTTATAGCTATAAGAAGGATTCATCTGTATGAAGTACTATTTATCCTAAGGATGGCTACACATGGATCAAATTCGGCCTGTTCAGCAGGGAACGGCTGAATTTCAATCCATCTATGGCAGGCTGGTTGTACATAAGTCAATCTATGGATCAACTTGTGTTAAACAAACCTGCCAGGCTTTTCCCAAATGATAGCTATAGCTGGCAGCACTGATCCTTGAAGTCTCATCAGAACACAAAAGCTCAGCGGGAGTGATTCCTCCACCCACCCCGAATGTGTGGATGGGGAATCAGATCTTTAAAGCGGGGGTTCACCCACACCGCCAAAAAAAAAAATATTAAAAGCCAGCAGCTACAAATACTGCAGCTGCTGACTTTTAATACATGGCCACTTACCTGTCCCGGGGTCCAGCGATGTCGGCAGGGGACGCCGAGAACCCGCTCGGTTCTTGGCAGCTGCCGCCGCCATCCTAGGTGAGGGAATCAGGAAGTGAAGCGTTGCGGCTTCACTTCCCGGTTCCCTACTGCGCATGCGCAAGTCGCGCTGCGCGTCCCTAGTGGTCCCCGCTCTCTGCTGGGAGCTGTGTGTTCCCAGCAGACAGCGCGGTCGGGACGGGAATCTGAACCCCCCCCCCGAAAGGTGCCAAATGTGACACCGGAGGGGGGGAGGGTTCCGAAAAGCGGAAGTTCCATTTTTGTGTGGAACTCAGCTTTAATCGTTTTTTTTTTCATTCCAAAAAAAAAAATGATTCATGTATGGCCAGCCTTACATTCCCAACAAGACCCTTTCTCACGTGTGTATCTTTGGGGCTCTTGTGGACGTACATTTGCTTGCGTGGTCGTCTGGGTGGATGTTTGGACCCTCCAGTGTTGATTGATTTAATAATAGTTCAGGGCTGAGTCTTTCTTTTGAAACGTATTGATAATTTCACACACACTGTAATCACCTTTTGTTATGTAAACTATTACTTTGAGGTTAATGAGGGAAGAGCAGGTCGGGTATATAAAAGACTTGCAGTGCTGATAAGTGTATTCTAATGGGGGGAGAGTCCCACTGTCAGTATACAATGACACAGCTGGGAAGATTCCGGCATCCACCTCTATTGTGTAAATGGGGGAATCAGTTCAGGTTTTTTTTCTTCTTTTTATAATGTAAAAAAGTGGATAATACCGCGCTGTGACCCAAAACACAAGACAGCAGCCAGCACAGCAATAGACAATTGCAAGTGAAAAAAAATAGTAAATGTGCAGCGCTAAATAAGAACGGTCATAATAAATAGGACCGTATATGGTACAGAGAAAAGGATGACATTGTACACTCTAAATGATGTACATACAAAAACATAAATGAATATACTAAATATAGTCCACACTTTAATGGAAGATAAGTGAATATAGTCAGAGGCGTAACTAGAACCTTCAGGGCCCCGGTGCAAGAAACCATGATGGGCCCCCCTTCCATCCGAGCCCCGGGCTTCCAATTTTGGGAGGGTCTCCATGGACATCCTCCCAAAACCGTGCTTCCCGCATGACCCCTGGGACGTGCATCCAGCGCAATCACATCGGCCCTTTACCATGTGATCAGCTGATCACATATAAACAGACTTGCCGGTTATCCACAGCCCTTTCCTCACACGCTGTGTCTGTGTGAGGAAAGGACTGCCGTTAACTGTCAAGAATGTCAGTAAATTGTTTACACTGATCATCAGTGCCATCTATCAGTGCCCATCAGTGCTGCCTATCAGTGCCTTCTATCAGTGCTCATCAGTGCCTTCTATCAGTGCTTATCAGTGCCTTCTATCAGTGCCCATCAGTGCCTTCTATCAGTGCCCATCAGTGCCTTCTATCAGTGCCTTCTATCAGTGCTTATCAGTGCCCATCAGTGCCTTCTATCAGTGCTCATCAGTGCCCATCAGTGCCTTCTATCAGTGCTCATCAGTGCCGTCTATCAGTGCTCATCAGTGCCTTCTATCAGTGCCTTCTATCAGTGCTCATCAGTGCCCATCAGTGCCTTCTATCAGTGCTCATCAGTGCTGTCTATCAGTGCTCATCAGTGCCTTCTATCAGTGCCTTCTATCAGTGCTCATCAGTGCCTTCTATCAGTGCTCATCAGTGCCTTCTATCAGTGCCCATCAGTGCCTTTTATCAGTGCCTTCTATCAGTGCCCATCAGTGCCTTCTATCAGTGCTCATCAGTACCTTCTATCAGTGCTCATCAGTGCCTTCTATCCCTTCCTTCTATCAGTGCTCATCAGTGCCTTCTATCAGTGCCCATCAGTGCCTTCTATTAGTGCTCATCAGTGCCTTCTATCAGTGCTCATCAGTACCTTCTATCAGTGCTCATCAGTGCCCATCAGTGCCTTCTATTAGTGCTCATCAGTCAGTGCCTTCTATCAGTGCTCATCAGTGCCTTCTATCAGTGCTCATCAGTGCCCATCAGTGCCTTCTATTAGTGCCCATCAGTGCCTTCTATCAGTGCTCATCAGTGCCCATCAGTGCTTTTTATCAGTGCCCATCAGTGCCTTCTATCAGTGCTCATCAGTGCCCATCAGTGCCTTCTATCAGTGCTCATCAGTGCCCATCAGTGCCCATCAGTGAATGCTATCAGTGCCCATCACAGTGAATGCTTTTAGATCCCATCAGTGCCGGACAGCACGGCTCTAAGCGGAGATCGTGTGTCAAATACCAATAGCACAGAGAGACACCAGCGGCGGCATTTATGTTCGATTTGTCGGTCCTCTCTGGCATGGATGATAGAGGAGGACACACAGCTGATCTCATGTCTCCCCCTTCTCCCCCCTCCCCTCTCCTGTGTGCTCCGCGGGCACTCAAGTCTGAAGCTAAAGAGCTCACATTTCCCGCGGAGCACACAGGAGAGGGAGAAGGGGGAGCAGTGAGATCAGCTGTTTGTCCTCTCTCATCCGTGCCAGAGAGGACCGACAAATCATACAAATCAACATAAATGCCGCCGCTGGTGTCTCTCTGTGCTTCTGTTATATGACACACGATCTCCGCTCGGAGCCGTGTGAAGAGCAACCCCGCTGGGCCCCCCCCCCCCACAGTGGCGGGATGCCGGGCCCCGTCGCAACTGCAACTGTTGCGACCCCGGTAATTCCGCCACTGAATATAGTCAACGGATGAAAACTGAGATATGATATTAGTCCAGGTAAGTGAATGACCACTTTATGACATCAATGGGAGGACAGATGTGAAGAGAAGATAATGGGAGAAGCCACCACCAACATAAAAGAGGCTTACCGGAGCTAATGGACTCAACAAGGCATATGCCCAATAAGTCGTCAAGGCTTATGGTGAGGTGACAGCACACCGGTAGACAAGGACATCCACGTCTGCAGATGTTTGCACAGGAGGATGACGTTCACACTGTTCCTTCTGGGGACTCACAGCAAGGAAGGAAAACTCAGAGACAAACAGGTGGAATCCTTCTCATATGCTCACAGGATGCAACCAGAATGAAACAAAAGTTCCACATAGTGTAAATCCGCATAACAGGATTATAACACCTGCCAGTTTTTTTGCCATCTGTGCCCCCATTGGAAGATTTTGCTTCCTGTCCCATAGGCAAAGCAAGAGGTGAAAGGAAATTGCAGGTTGTCACCAGAACTAGTCTCCCCATTGGAAGATCTCCCCTCTATCCCTTTTCTGGTAACAATCCAAAACATTTCGGATTTTCTTTCAGGCCTGGTTCCCACTGCCGCGACTTCGAAAGACGACATCCCGGCATGATTGGCATTCAACTTCTTTAACAGAAGTCCATGCGAATTCTGATGACGTCGCACCAAACGTAGTGCAGGAACCTTTTTCTAAGTCAAAACGACTCAAGTCGCTCCTATTAGAAGGGTTCCATTGCACCTAATGGGATGTGCTTTCAAAGTTGGAGCTCATATCACACCCGTGTGAACCCGGGCCTCACTTTCACTCCTGATGACAATGGTAAAAAGCACACGTAGAGAGGGTGAATCTCCCCAATGGGCACATAAACAGCAGTACAAACCTGACAGGTGACCTAATCCCTCTCCACTCTATCCAAAGCTAAATAAAACAAGTTTTGCCTTTAGTTATACTTTAGTGACTGCATGGCTTGTATTTTGTCTTACAACCATAGTTACAAAATAACCAGTTTGCTAAACAATAACATATTAGAAAGGAAACTTGCATTGTCACATTCTTTGCTCATTTTTGCCCTTTAAGGATTGTAAGCGGGTCTTTAAAAACCTTTAAATAGAGAAAAAATGTTTAGCAACATGTGAGGCACAAAAGCCTGCCAAAACACAGGAAAATATATTTTTACACCTCCGTGGTTTATGTAAGAGAGGAATGGTGGAGACACATTAATAATTTCAGCCTTAGTTTTATGGAAAAGAAAAAGATTAGGTGTGTAATGTCAGACATTGGATAATGAAGCCCATCTCAAGCCCAGACTGTTTAGTTTTGCAATGCAAGGTGTGATTTTGCAAACAAGGAGTTATGATTTTAAGCTGAAGTTTAAGGCTGGGTTCACACCAGTGCGAATTGGATGTGGATTTATTCGCATGGCAGGAGATTGTGACCGGCTCTCTATGGAGTCCTGTGTGTTTTCAGGTCCGAATTCAGCCAAAAATTCAGGCTGAAATCAGATCTGAAGCAGTGAATGGAGACGCACCTGACCCCCTGCTGTGAGCTGCTCTATTCCTCAGTGTGAGCACAGCCTAAAGGGGTTGGAAGGTTTTTTTATATCTTAAAGAGGAAGTCCACCTAAACCGCCAAAAAAAAAAAAAAAAAAAAATATTAAAAGCCAGCAGCTACAAATACTGCAGCTGCTGACTTTTAATAAATGGCCACTTACCTGTCCCAGGGTCCAGCGATGTCGGCAGGCGATGCCGAGAACCCGCTCGGTTCTCGGCAGCTGCCGCCATCCTAAGTGAGGGAATCAGGAAGTGAAGCGTTGCGGCTTCACTTCCCGGTTCCCTACTGCGCATGCGCGAGTCGCTCTGCGCATCGTAACTGGTCCCCGCTATCTCCTGGGAGCTGTGTGTTTCCCAGGAGACAGTGAGGAGGGACAGGAAGAGGCATAGACTCCTATGGGAGTCTATGCCGGAAGTGGGTGCAAATACCTGTCTTAGACAGGTATCTGCACCCCCCTCCCCCCTGAAAGGTGCCAAATGTGACACCGGAGGGGGGGAGGGTTCCGAAAAGCGGAAGTTCCATTTTTGTGTGGAACTCCGCTTTAACCACTTCTGGACTGCCCACCATCGTTATACGTCGGTACTTTGAAGAGGAGTATCGTTGTTATGGCAGCAGCTAGCTGCCATAACCCCAGTATCCTCTTCTTCAGCGGGTGGTCCACTTCAAGATAAAAGTGGTCTCTGCGGCGGATTCGCCGCAAGATCACTTTTATCGGCGGCAGGAGAGGGCCCCCCCTCCCGCCGCGCTCCGGTGCCCTCCGCTGCTTACTGGATCCGTTGGCAGCGGCGGAGGCGATCGGATCCTTCTTCTGGCCTGACGTGGAGACAAGTGAGGGGAAGATGGCCCCCACCCATCTTCATATCATTGCAGGGCGGAAGGAACATTTTTTTTTTTTTTTTTTAAATTAAAAAATATTTTTTTTTTTAATTGCATTTAAGTGTAAATATGAGATCTGAGGTCTTTTTGACCCCAGATCTCATATTTAAGAGGTCCTATCACGCTTTTACTATTACAAGGGATGTTTACATTCCTTGTAATAAGAATAAAAGTGACACAATTTTTTTTTTTAAACGAACAGTGTAAAAATAAAAAATAAAAGGTAAAATAAATAAGAAAAAAAAAAATTTGTTTAAACACTCCCTGTCCCGCTGAGCTTGCATGCAGAAGAGAACGCATAAGTGAGTAGCACCCCCATATGAAAACGATGTTCAAGCCACACATGTGAGGTATCGTCGCAATCGGTAGAGCAAGAGTAATAATTCTAGCCCTAGACCTCCTCTGTAACGCAAAACATGCAACCTGTAGAATTTTTTAAACATTGCCGATGGAGATTTTTAAGGGTAAAAGTTTGTCATCATTCCACGAGCGGACGCAATTTTGAAGCGTGACATGTTGGGTATCAATTTACTCAGCGTAACATTATCTTTCACAGTATATAAAAAAATTGGGCTAACTTTACTGGTGTCTTATTTTTTAATTCAAAAAAGTGTATCTTTTCCCAAAAAAGTGCGCTTGTAAGACCGCTGCTCAAATACAGTGTGACAGAAAGTATTGCAACGACCGCCATTTTATTCTCTAGGGTGTTTGAAAAAAATATATAATGTTTGGGGGTTCTAAGTAATTTTCTAGCAAAAAAAAAAACAGTTTTTAACTTGTAAACAACCAATCTCAGAAAGAGGCTCGGTCCTTAAGTGGTTAATACATTCTAAGATAAAGAACCTTTTGTATGCAGCAGCCCCCTTAATACTTACCTGAGTTCCATCTCTGTCCAGCGATGTCCACGAGTGCCTCTCCCTCCTGATTGGCTGAGACACAGCAGCGGTGCTATTTGCTCCCGCTGCTGTCAATCAAAGTCAGTTGGCCAACCAGGAGAGAGAGGGGCAGGGCCAAACTGCAGCTCCGTGTCTGGATGTTCAGAGTTCAGAGACAGGAAGAGGATGGGCATCCCTGGACATCTGCAGGATGCAGTTCCCTGCGCAACGTAGGACATACTTCATTGTTTGTAGGTTAGGTCACTAAAGCTATAGAGAATGTTTTATTTATGGCTAAATTTCAGCTTTAACATGTATGTAAATTCATTTGTTTATATCTCTCACCATTTCAAAAGTAACTTTTAAACCAAAGCTTTTATTAACCACTTACCGACCACCATATGTACATATACAGTATGTCCTGTGAGCAAGTGGCTGCAGTTGAAGCCATGAGCTCGGTTTCATTTTTTTTTTTTTTTTACAGCCGACAATCAGTTGTTTAGTGCTAAGAAGAGACGCCTGGGCTTGGGACCAAAGCAAATGGCTGGGATCACATCACACAGAGGAGATGGAGGAACATACATTTCCTGAAAAACAGAGGCTCGGCGGCCTCGAAATGGGTAGCCATGCCCCCTGCTGTCACATCCGGTCCACGAAGCCCTCCACCAGCTTCCTGCACCCTGCCCGGCCTCTGGCTCTACATTTGGACTGTTTAGGTGGCAAGGTTTTGGATGAGACTCCACATTTCCAGTGTACCAGCGCACCACAGACTGGCTCTTGACTTGTTTTTCCATGTGAGTTGCCTAATTATATGCACCTACCATTACTGTCTATTGCTGCACTTAGTCTTGAGCCCCCTGGTGTCTCCTCATTTTTACAGGTACATCCAGCCAACAAGCCTAGTGTCTCTCCATCTGGACTGCAGTTGCCTGCTGAGTACTATCCACCAGAGACTGTTAATGAGCAAGTGTTTTATATGTCTACATGTGAGTTGCTATTTGATTTCCACCACAATAAATATGTAATTTTACTACACTCAGATCGAGCCCTCTGCTCTCCTAATACTGAAGCAAGTGCATGTAAACAGGAAGTATATGAAAGAGGCTGCAGGAGATCAGCAGATGAAAGAAAAATTTGAACAAACAAAAAAAGGCAATTGCTTATGATATGCAGTGCTTCAGCAAACTTAGTGCTATATTTACACTGACAAGCCCATTATAAAGCCTTGTGATCTGTATTATATTACAGTAAGGAAGGGTCAGTTTAAGAGGGGCCTTAGGGGATCAATAGAGTACAGTTATATGAAAAATGGCTTATGATTATTTACTGTGGGCTAGTGCTTATCATTTCCCTTCCTGCTTTACAAGATATTTGCCTGTTCTAAAAAAATTAGTTCTTGGTTTTTTCTCCTATTCTGCATGTGTTGTGAAACTGTTCAACGTCAGATCAGGAAATTCCATTTTGGTAAATGTTCCTGAATGATTATGTTTCCTAAGCTACTCTGCAGTGAGATGGGGTGGTGATGGATGCAGTGATCCCTGATAAGTTATCATGCATTCCTGTTTTATTACCATTACAGGAGGGCCTGGAGTTGTACTGTTCATTTCAGGGACGTGCAATGAGGTCAGTGGCTGGTAAGGCACTGGCTAGTATCAGAGCCAGATACACACAGGTTACATACACCGTGATCGTTAGAGCGAGAGCAATAATTCTAGCACTAGACCTTCTCTGTAACTCCAAACATGTAACCTGTAAACATTTTTACAGCGTCGCCTATGGAGATTTTTAAGTACTGAAGTTTGGTGGCATTGCACAAGTGTGCGCAATTTTAAAGCGTGACATGTTAGTTATGTAGGCATAACATCATCTTTCACATTATACAAAAAAAATCGGGCTATATTCGCAATTTTTTAATTTTTTTTATTCATGAAACAGTTTCTTTCCAAAATAACTGTGTTTAAAGAATTGCTGCGCAAATACCATGTGAAGTAAAAAGTTGCAACAACCACCATTTTATTTTCTAGGGTGTCTGCTTAAAAAAAATATATATATAATTTAAAATTTATAATAAAAATATATATATAATTTAAAAAAATATATATATATCTATATATATAAATATATATAGATATATATTTTTAGCAGACACCCTAAAAAATAAAATGGTGGTTGTTGCAACTTTTTATGTCACATGGTATTTGCGCAGAAATTTTTTAAACGCAGTTTTTTTGGAAAGAAACTGTTTCATGAATAAAAAAAACAAAAAAAATTGCGAATTTAGCCCGATTTTTTTTGTATAATGTGAAAGATGATGTTATGCCGAGTAAATAGATACCTAACAATGTTTGGGGGTTCTGAGTAATTTTCTTGCAAAAAAAAATATGATTTTTACATGTAGGAGAAAAGTGTCAGAATTGGCCTGGGTGGCAAGGGGTTAATTACCGTAAGTAAGTAATATACAAATAATTATTATATATTGTTTTTAAGGTAATTTACTATATTTTAAAAAACTGTACTCAAGCAGGTGGCTCAACGGACAAATTACTGAAGTTTGAAGTTATAACTTCCCAGTAATTTCACAGTAAATAGATAAATAATAAATTATTATGGTATAACATATAGCATACAAATATATGATTTAGCCTGATTCTAACCGTTTCTACAGCAGCAGATTCTCATTCTCCCTCTTAACTGTGTGAGAAAAACATGGGATTGTGGGTAAAATCTTATACCCATAAACAAATGTTTTTTCCTTGTAGTTAAGAGGGCCAGGCTGGAAGGAAGCATTTGTCTTTTAGACACATGCCCCTTCTATGACAATGCTTTATCGGTTATAACAACCAATGTTTGAATAGAAAAAAAATAAATTTCGCGCAATATTAAAAAATATATGAAATATAGTGTAGATAAATAAATTGTGGAACACTGTTGTCTGTTAGGTGGTAGTATTAAAATCTCTCTTGTGTACTATAATGATCGCTGCTTTTACTCAAAAAGGTGAGGCTTAAATAGCAGTAAATACTGAAATACTTCTCCTACCACCCTATAACTGGCATGCATAAATAAATAATGACATATTGCATAAAAATGTGTGCATAAAGATATTTCCAGTAGTGAATCGTGTATGGTCTTCTAAAATCCACAATCAAAAAACTGTGCAATAAAACATATGTGCAACCTTAAAAAATATATAACATATGTGCAACCTTAAAAAATATACAATCCAATTTGTGTGAAAAGTCAGTTTCGTTGCTACAATATTTGTAGATCTTCTAGTGCCAAAGTGATTAAAAAATAAATAAAATAGGTGAATATTTATATAAAAAATACTGTGAATAGTTCTTCTGATATGGAAAAAATAAATATAGTGAAAGTCTATCTTTCTGCTGCTGGTGTCTCTCAGTATGGTCTCTCAGAACTCTCACCTTGCATTAGTAGTAATCAGGCATTCAGTAATATGTCTTTAAGGTGTGGGAATAGTTTCTGGTAGCTTTCTCTTTCTCTGTTAGTTTCTCCTCCAACGTTCCCTCTCTGCAGCTCCACTCTAGTGAACTCAGCGTGGGGGGAAATAAAATAGGGAGGGGGGAGAAGAAAGAGGCTCCACTAGTGCATTAAACTTTTAAAATCAAAGGGGGAATATTTATTTGCTGTTACTCTTACATTTCTCATATTAAAAACAGGCAAAGTGAATGAAAAAAACGATCTGGCGTTCTCAGCGCCCTCTCACACTGAATCTGAAGCACAAGTGAGAGGGCGCTGAGAACGCCAGATCGTTTTTTTCATTCACTTTGCCTGTTTTTAATATGAGAAATGTAAGAGTAACAGCAAATAAATATTCCCCCTTTGATTTTAAAAGTTTAATGCACTAGTGGAGCCTCTTTCTTCTCCCCCCTCCCTATTTTATTTCCCCCCACACTGAGTTCACTAGAGTGGAGCTGCAGAGAGGGAACGTTGGAGGAGAAACTAACAGAGAAAGAGAAAGCTACCAGAAACTATTCCCACACCTTAAAGACATATTACTGAATGCCTGATTACTACTAATGCAAGGTGAGAGTTCTGAGAGACCATACTGAGAGACACCAGCAGCAGAAAGATAGACTTTCACTATATTTATTTTTTCCATATCAGAAGAACTATTCACAGTATTTTTTATATAAATATTCACCTATTTTATTTATTTTTTAATCACTTTGGCACTAGAAGATCTACAAATATTGTAGCAACGAAACGGACTTTTCACACAAATTGGATTGTATATTTTTTAAGGTTGCACATATGTTATATATTTTTTAAGGTTGCACATATGTTTTATTGCACAGTTTTTTGATTGTGGATTTTAGAAGACCATACACGATTCACTACTGGAAATATCTTTATGCACACATTTTTATGCAATATGTCATTATTTATTTATGCATGCCAGTTATAGGGTGGTAGGAGAAGTATTTCAGTATTTACTGCTATTTAAGCCTCACCTTTTTGAGTAAAAGCAGCGATCATTATAGTACACAAGAGAGATTTTAATACTACCACCTAACAGACAACAGTGTTCCACAATTTATTTATCTACACTATATTTCATATATTTTTTAATATTGCGCGAAATTTATTTTTTTTCTATTCAGTCATTAAGTGTTTGGTGTGAACACCCATATTTTGCGGCAATATTATTATTTATTAATTATTTTACACAGCACTATATTTCATTTGATCACTTCACTATTTAAAATCCACCAGCGCGAAGGACAATTTTATATTTTTAACAACCAATGTTTGCTTTAGGCATATCTATGGTCAAAATGTAAAACCATATATTCATTTACACATTGTATTTCAGTTATATGTAGCCTACTCCTATTAATTGGATGCTCTTGAAGTTTGTAAACTTTACTTTGTGAAGATCCCCACACATTTACTTCCTTGCATTCTATGACACCTATTCACTATGCCCTATCAGTAGGCAATACTGTGTCACATATTTCAAAGAGCCTGCTATCTAAATCAGTGGTTGTCAACATATGAGCTAAAGGGGCCTCACTAAAGGGCCGCACATAATCTTCAACATATGTAATGTTTGAGAGGACTGATGGAAACTGCAGACCTAATAGAGGAAATTAGGGTCAGAGAGTTTGGAGATGCTACATTTTTGGATGGGCATATGCTATAGAAGACAGTATGAAACTGGGAACATTTTACATGATGCTGGTAGGAGTGGCAATCCGTTCATAAGAGGTGCAGAGGCGCAGCCCCTCTAATCCATGTGCCCAGCACCTAATCTACATGCAGGGTACTGGACGCATGGATTTCAATGTTTTTTTTTTTTTTTAAGCACATGATTAGAGCCTAAGACTCTAATTGGCTTTCAAAAAGGGTGGGCTCAGGGCGCAGAGCACTGCATCCCGAGTCCACCCCATTGTGTGATAATAGCGAATTAATATTCACTATTGTCTTCCTGATTCTCCTCCCGGCCAATCAGGAAGCGGGTCCTGAGACCCGATTGGCCCGGGAGTCTTACGACTCCCGGCCAATCAGGTCTCAGGACCCACTTCCTGTTCAGCCGGGAGGAGAAGCAACGGCCCAAGGGGGGGGGGGAATCAACGCCTTCATGTGCATCTCCCGCGGGGGGGGGGTGGCGTTGGTTTGTCCCCCTCCTAAAAAATATTGAGCACCAGCCGCCACTGGCTAGTAGCTATCAGTGCTGTTACCCTAATCAATGTTCCCACTAAAGACTGATGAAGTCTGAGGGCTACAGGTTAGGCAGCACTACTGCAGGGATCTAACCTACTGTATGTGTCTGGAAATTCTGAAGAAGAGGAACTTTAGGAGGCATAGTCAGTACAGAAAATACATCTCATGCAACAAATATAAACCAAAGAAATGAACAGAGAAGAAGCTGCAAAGCATGCAGGGAATCCGGGAAGTTGTGAAAAGAGATGCCCAACAGACAGGCAACAATCACAACATGAAAGGACATTTTTCAAAAGAGGTTATATTGCATTGTCAAACATAACTCATTTTGGATTGCTGATGTTATAAAATGAAAGTGTATTCTATGACTATAGAACTTGTTTTTTTTTTTAACTTCCATAAGCACTATTTATATGTAATCTGATCACGTAATGGAACAAGAAATGAAAATCCTGCCTGAGCAGTTTGTGTTATTATAAAGGGGCCCAAAATGAGAAAGAGAACCCTGTTTCAGTTCTAACATTTCAAACTCTTCTTCTGAGGTGTCACGTCCTCACTTTGAGGAGCGGTGTTCTGTCAAAATAGCCAATTCATCAAGATTTCCAATCACGTCACTTCCGTTTACTGTAATGCATCAGTAATTGGAGATTTAGACGAGTTTGACACAACACCGGAAAGCGTGTACACTCTGGTACACAAAGAGTTTGCTTTTTTGACAGAACAGCGGCTAAGGAGGAAAAATTTGTCGCTGCCTTGGAGGCGGCCATGTTGTTGGCTAGTATCGGGCAGACTAAAAATGTCCGCTCATAATATCATGTACCGGAGTGTACATGCTTTCCGGTTTTGTGTCAAAACAGCAACTCGTCCAATTAAATCCAGTAAATCTCCAACTACTGAGGCTTTATAGTAACCGGAAGTGACATGATTGGAGATCTCGATGAATTGGCTATTTTGACAGAATACTGGCATCTTTCATCCAGCTGGACAATGAAAGGAGAAGCAGCCCAGTGATGAGCTCTGTCACTCTGCTTTCTTCTCCTATCAGCATGCTTTTTGCCAGCACATCAACTGATTGGCTCCTTTATAATAATATAACATGATTGTTTGTTGTTTAAATAAAATAAGCTTTCTAAAGAAGTCAATACTTCTCCTACCTACTGGTGCCTCTGCTCTCTTCTGGCACTTCTGCTATTCAATAAGGTTTCTGTGCTGTATACTGTTCAGCTTTTTGGCTCATGCACACTACAGCTCAAGAAAAAGCTGCTATTACAGGCATTTGAGCTTTTATTTCTCAAGCTTGAAGAAGCTTGTTTTTTTTTGTGTTCTTTTGCGTGCTTTATTGAGCTTCTTCAAGCTCCTTTGAGCTTTTTTTGAGCATAAGCATTTTTTTCACAAACCCTCCCCTCAGCTCATTTTATCTTTTTTTGTGCAATTTTGAGCATCTTTGAGCTTGTTTGAGCTTTTTCATGTTTTTTGCGCTTTTTTTGAGCACTTAGGCGTCTTTTCTGTTCATAAGCTTCTCTCAAAAACACAAGTTTTGTGGGGTTTCTTTTCTGCCTGTAAGAGCTAATGCCTGTAAACTCCTGAAAGAGAAATGGGGGTTTATTTACTAAAGGCAAATCCACTTTGCACTGCAAGTGCACTTGTAAGTGCAGTCGTTGTACATCTGAGGGGGACATGCAAGGAAAATAAAAAAACAGCATTTTTGCTTGTACATGATTGGATAATAAAATCAGCAGCTCTTCCCCTCATTTCAGATCTTCCCCTCAGATCTAAAGCAACTGCACATCCAAGTGCACTTGTAGTGCAAAGTGGATTTGCTTTTAGTAAATCAACCTCTAATGGGGCGTACACACGGTCGGACTTTTCGTCTACAAAAGTCCGACAGCCTGTCCGACAGACTTCTGGCGGACTTTCGGCGGACTTGCGGCAGACTTTCTAACAAACGGACTTGCCTACACACGACCACACAAAAGTCAGACGGATTCGTACGTGATGACGTACACGGACTAAAATAAGGAAGTTCATAGCCAGTAGCCAATAGCTGCCCTAGCGTGGGTTTTTGTCCGTCGGACTAGCACACAGACGAGCGGATTTCGGGGTCCGTCGTAGTTACGACGTAAAGATTTGAAGCATGTTTCAAATCTAAAGTCCGTCGGATTTGATGCTGAAAAAGTCCGCTGAAAGTCCGGAGAAGCCCACACACGATCGGATTACCAGCCAGCTTTAGTCCGTCGGCGTCCGTTGGACTTTTGTAGACGAAAAGTCTGACCGTGTGTACGCCCCATAAGGCTAACATGGAGGGGAGTTTCCAGGCAGAAAAAAATGAGGGCTTAAAAAAAGCTCAAAAGCCTGTAGGAGAAGCTTCTTTATGATGCAGTGTGCATGAGCACTTAAAGGGTATGCCTAGCCCAAAAAAATTATACAGCAGGATTAAAACTCTTGTAATTTTTTTATTGCTATCTGTGTCCTTGCTTGGTAGATTCATGATCTCGATTAAGGTCACTCTGTCTTGGTGACCTTACTCACCAAGACAAAAAGTGATGGGATATCCAAATTTGTAAAGTTGACACCCGATCAAGAGGGTAGGACACCTGTTCTGATGACAGCTTTTCTATTGCATTTTGTCACAGGAAGTGACGACACTCTCCAATATCGGTAACGGATATCAAAAATGAATTGACATGGGTTTTGATGCTTCTCTATTCAAATTTAAAAAAAAAAAAAGTTTAGCTATATATGCACACACTGCAGCACCTTAGAATGAGTGTAAACATTACAGACTGTATAGGTGCTGGATTGCTTTCATGCCCCCCTCCCATATCGGGTCAAGGCTATGATAATGCAGCTAACATGGCTGGCAAATACAATGGTGTGCAGGCAAGAATTCTGCAAGAAAATCAACATGCAAGATTTGTTCCATGTGATGCCCATAGCCTAAACCTGGCAGGGGTACATGCAGCTTCCGTGAGTCCAGAAGTTAAAACCTTTTTTGTAACTGTTCAAAGACTGTTTACATTTTTCTCCAGTTCCACAACCCGCTGGGAAACCCTAACAAAACTTGTAAAGACAACTCTAAAGGGTCATACAGATACTTGATGGTCTTCAAGAGCAAATGCAATAAAAGCTTTATTTACATAGATCACCAATATATGTGAAGCTCTTACGGACATTATAGAAAACAAGTAAAATCCCGAATCCGTATCAACGTCTGAAAGTCTTCTTCTGCAGGTTAATTATCGTTTTGGTGCACGCTGTTTGCGTGGAACAGAATCTTGAATCAGGTCGATCGAGTAAACCAAGCTATCCAGGCCAAAGGGATTTCCATACTACAGGCATCTCATATGATCGATGGCTTAAGACACACTTTTCAAGAAATGCGTAATATGGATGTCTAGGAAATATTTAATTATGCTGCAGAAGTATGTGAAAAACTTCAGATTCCTGCAACATTTCCACCAAAGAGGCAAAGAAAACCTAAAACCAGAGCCTTATATGAGTCCCGAGATGGTCAGGTCAACCTGAGCAAAGAAGACTGTTTTAGATTTGACTTTAACCAGGTTTTTGATGTTCTCATCGCTGACATGACATGGAAGTCACGAACACTAATGGAATCCACCCACTGCCATGCACTGTCAATCAATAGCAAAGCTGACCTGATGGGGAACTAGTCTGTCAGTTCCCCATCAGTCTTCACTCACCCTACAGATGCTGCTGCAGTGGAGACTAGTTTCCCATCAGGCCCGCCTTCCTTGTAACTCATAATTTCCCAAACATGGGAATTGCCAGAGTTGGGTAATGACATTGCATGTATTCCTTTGTTTGCATTTAGCATTCAGCTGTAGAACACATTCATGACAGTTTCCCAGCACAGACATGCCCCACTCTGAGCATAACAGAAAAAGGAGATGATCAAAGACCCAGCCTTATTAACTATAGGTGAATATGAGTTTTACTAGGGCTTACCCGCTGCCCACTCAAATTTAAACACCTGTGTGTTTCATCAACCCCAGTGATGAACGGAAAAGATATCACCGGACATGGGGTGATTGTCCTCTGAACTCACTCAAACATTACAAAAAAGAAACCAGAAAATATTCTGTAAAGCAGTTCTTCAACGAGGACCCACTAACATAATTAATTGTAAATCTTTATTAGTTATCAAAAATCGAACAATTATAGAAAAGACAAAATGTATTACAGATAACTCCTCCACATCAGATTACAGCTACTAATAACATATAGTTAAAATAAGACTGACGTCTTAAGGAACTTGGGTGGCCACCATACCTATTATACACCTCTCACACTAACATCAGCCATACACATGCAGACAAAAATCTCTAAGACCCGGGTCCAATGTGTTTTCAATAGTCCAGAAAAGCTCCAACTAAAACGGACATTGTTGCGGCATCAATTGGGTATATAATAGAAGCATTTGCCTGCATGGATTATATTTATGGGGATGGATCAATAGTCCATTTGCAAGTACAGTTCCCGGCTGGGATTGTTTGCAATGCGGTGCCGAAATTTACAGCCAAACAGCAATTATTGGTCTGAGCTTCCGTATATCCCCAGCGTGGTTTAAATGTCACTGATTACAATGTATTCATTCCCCAAAAGAATGGGATATATTTGAGGCTCACCCATAGAGGATCCCAGGATAGTAGGTTCTCTCTCCTGCTGCAGACTCCCGTCCGTTCGCGATCTCCTTGCTCACTGAAAGACACTGCACTCGCATCTGAGTTGTTTGGTTCAACCTCACAGCCTACGGTGAGCAACAGAGTTCACGTCCTTAGACCAAGCAGTGTTCAGGGGCTGAGACGGAGCATACTGTGGAGAGCAGTATCCAGGTTCAAGGGTGATCAGTGGATGGGGAAAATCCTTTCAAAAATGCTTCAGGCTGTGCGGCTGCCGGCAGGAGCGCAGCGCACAATTTAAGTGGAGAGGGTTTTAGGTGTATGTGTACAACCAGAGGTCCCTGTCACCGCAGACACGGTGGCACGATGCTTACGCGTTTCACCTGGTCACAGGCTTCCTCAGAGCATGCGTAATAGGTCAGGGTCCGTGCTTTAAATAGCTAAGCTAATAAGAACAATCTTCAATTAAAATCCAACACACCTGATCACCAATCAGAACGTCATTCACCATAAGTGCAACTCTAATTTCTAAGACAGGTGCGTTCCTAAAGAGGAAGGGGAGAGGGCTGCCATCAACAATGAATAAAAGACACCTCCAAGTTAAAGGAGGTTTAAGTCCCTATATCCACCAGTATGGAAAATTATGTTAGTACCTAACTAATACTTTGTTAGAAAGACAGAGAACTGAAAGAGAGTGACAGTTAGCAAAATTGAAATGAAAAGTTTATTATTAATTGACTGTAGAATATATTAAGGGTCATCTTGTAAATATACAAAATCACCGTCCGCTCATTGTAATGATTATTTTATTCATACAGTCAATTAACGTTCCAAAAATACGGAAAGATTACACTCATTATTTAAACCAAGGGGCTGCATACTGTCCAAATAGAAAATCCACATTTTTTCCTTTTGGTACAGGACCCTATCAAAGTCCCCCCTCCTGGATGGTAGATTCAGTTTATAGATGCCTTTACACTTCAAACCCCTCGGGTCTCCACCATGTTCCCGCAGGAAGTGCAGAGCTATAGGGCTGTCATCGTCTTTATTGGAAATACTCTGAACATGCGCGCCAACTCTAACCTTCAACTGTCTCTTGGTCTTGCCAACATAATTTAGTCCACAAGGACAGGTCAGCATATATATTACACGCGTAGTGGTGCAATTAATAATGCTATTGATTTTGAATTGTTTGTTGCCATTAGAGTTGGCGAACATGTCAGTCCTGTCGACGTACTTACAGATGTGACACCTTCCACATGGGTACATGCCCCTCAGGGGTGGAAGGCTAGTGAGCCAGTCCAGTTTTTTGGGTCTATTATACTCAGAGTGTACTAGGCAGTCTTTAAGGTTCCTTGCCCTTCTGGCTGTGAGGAGTGGCCTATCACCGACAATTTTTCCCAAAATAGGGGCTTCAGACAAAATATGCCAGTGACGGCCCAGAACCTTCCTTATTTCTTCCCACTGTGCTCCATATCTAGTAATAATCCTAATTGGAGCCTGACTCTCATTTCCTAGTCTGCTCCCAGTTTGGTTATTAATAAGGGACTGTCTATCAGTGAGGAGAGCTCTCCTCTTGGCTTTTCTGATGGTTTTGTGGGAGTATCCTCGATCCCGAAACCTCCCATAGAGATCATGTAACTCAGTGTGGAAATCATCCTCCCGTGAGCAGTTCCTCCTGGCTCTGAGGAACTGACCCACTGGAATGCCTCGTATGAGAGGCTTCGGATGATGACTAGAGGCCAATAGTAGTGTGTTAGCCGCTGTTTCTTTTCTAAATGTCTTAGTCTGGAGCCCACCATCATCAACCTTGATGGTGAGGTCCAGAAAGGGCAAAACCTTCGGGTCGCATGTGTATGTAAGTCTGATATTTCTATCATTATTGTTTAATTCATCCATGAAGATGGTAAGATCCTCAGATGTACCTCTCCAGAGCATGATCACATCATCGATGTACCTTAGCCACAGTAGACAGTGGCCAAGGTACATTGATGAGCAATGGAGTACCTCTGTACACCACCTCAGAGTTGGTGCCACTTTCATGTGAACTGGATTCTTTTTGAACCTGTTGAGTCATAGCAACAGATTCTTAAAGTGGTGGTAGTAAAAAATAACTGAATTTGTCAAACATATCAGTGCTGTTACCAATACTGGCACAAATGCTTGCTTGAGGACATAGGTAGTTTTAAAGAGACCTACTGCCAGAAAATTGTTGTAAATAATTTATTGAATTCCCTGGATAGCATTGTTTGAACCAATAGCATTTAGTAGGGATGGGCGAACGGATCGGCCCGAGCATGAGTTTAGGCTGAACTTTGGCTGTTTGGCTATTTCTCCAAACACCCGAATTATAGGGGCATTCGACCGTTTCTTTGGCCTGCCGAACGACCACAATGCATTGTGTCGCCACACAGTGCATTAAAAGCCCTGATTGGCTGAAGCAATGAAAGCTTCGCCCAATCAGGGCACAGAGCACTGTCAGAGCAATGATTGGACGCTGTCATGATGACTGTATCCAATCATGGCTCATTGCTCTTAATCCCCCCCCTAACACTATGAAAGTATTCTTTCCATAGCAGCCATTTGTAGTGTGATAGCGGCGTGGAGAGAGATAGAACAGGGCTCTGTTCAGCAGTGGCGTCTCCAGCTTTCATATTTAGGGGGGGCACATGGGGGGACAGGGACAAAAATAGGGGGGCAATATAAAATGCAAAGATAGATAGATAGATAGATAGATAGATAGATAGATAGATAGATAGATAGATCTATATATATTGTATCTATCCTGGGGCCCTTTACCCCTTTACTACGATCCCACAACGGCCCTTTCACATGTTCTGCAGTGAGCTCCCTTCCTACTGTATTGGGGCCCCCCCCAGGGTGACAGAGAACAAGAGATATATGTCACCAGCATACCAAGAAAATATAAGGGTCCAAAGCAGTGGGAGAACTATCAGGGTTGCAAAGGTTGTCTTGCCACCCGACCCTGGTGTTCTGTCACTGTGGGGTTTCCCAGCCTCCTCTTGCTGTCCTGCCCCTGCTATTGACAGCGCTGGTCTGGCATTTCTTGGAATTTACAGGCTCGTTCTCCTGTCCTAAGGATTATGCAGTGTCAGCAAGCAGAGGGGGGGGGGGGATCACTTGCAGGAGCTGACTGGGGACGTTCTCCCTCTCAATAGAGACTGTGTTACCCCAGCGGTGGCCCGAGTAAGATGCGGCACATCCGATATCAATACAAACAAAAAGAAATTGCCTTTTTGTAGGAAAAAAAATAAATTTTTTTTGGGGGGGGGGGGGCACATGGTGGGGCCCAGCATAATGTTGGGGGGGTCAGGGCCCCCTCTGGCCCCCCCCTAGGGTCGCCATTGCTGTTCAGTGCTATTACACAGTTAGTGCGCTATAGTGTGCTATTCTGATTCTATTGTCAGTGTAGAATATCAGTTTAGTGTGCATCTAGGGATAGTTCAGTTTGAGTGTAGTGCGACCATTCATCTTTACATTAGTGAGAATGTAGGGATAGTTCAGTCAGTGTGAGTGTAGTTCGACCATCATTTATCTTTACATTAGTGTGAATGTAGGGATAGTTCAGTCAGTGTGAGTGTAGTGCGACCATCATTTATCGCCATATATTTCAGTGCATTACGTACCATTCAACGCAGTACATTTCTGTGCGTTAGTGCACACCTAATGCAGTATATTTCAGTTGTGTTACTGTAAGTTTAACACTGTACAGTTCAGTGCGTTACTACAAGTTCAACGCCATATATTTCAGTGCGTTACGTGCCGTTTAACGCAGTACATTTCTGGGCGTTATTGCATGCTTATTGCAGTATATTTCAGTTGCGTTACTGCAAGTTTAACGTTGTACAGTTCAGTGCCTTACTGCAAGTTTAACGCCATATATTTCTGTGCGTTAGTGCAAGTTTAACGCCGTATATTTTATTGCGTTACTGCAAGTTTAATGCCATATAGTTCTGTGTGTTACTGCAAGTTTAACGCCATATAGTTCTGTGCAATACTGCATGTTTAACACCATATAGTTCTGTGCGTTACTGCAAGTTTAGCGTCGTATATTTCATTGCGTTACTGCAAGGTTAAGGCCATATAGTTAATTGCGTTACTGCAAGTTTAACGCCATATGGTTCTGTGTGTTACTGCAAGTTCAACGCCATATATTTAATTGCGTTACTTCAAGTTTAATGCCATATAGTTCTGTGCGTTACTGCAAGTTTAACACTGTATATTTTATTGCAGTACTGCAAGTTTAACCTAAAAATATGTGTACAGGGAGTGGCGCTGTGCATAAGTGAGATAATAAATAATAATAATATGCTGGTTACAGTTTAGTGCCTATAAGTTATAGAGGAGAAAACATAGTATGAACAAATTGGATAAGGTATGTATCCCACATGAGGATTAATGACTGCCAATGGGATGGGTGTGTCCCATATGCAATAACCGCTGATAATCTCAAATAGTGTTGTATGTTGTGTATTAAAAAGTGCCAAAGTGTCAAAAATAATCCAGTGAAGTGTTCCAGCCTCTGCAGGAATAAACTCAGTTGATTGAAATATAAGAGGGGGTATCCCCACCCACTAAAGTGCAGTGCTAAAAAATATTAAATAAATCCAAATATATAAACTAAATGAATATACATATGCGCAAAATAAAAATTCCAATAGATAAAGAATATAAATATAAAGTGAATTAGTGAACAGTAAAATTAATAAATAATGATGGGTATAACCCAATTCATAAGCAGCATGAGATCATATGTGACAACACAAAAAATGAAAGTAAACAAGTCCAGTGCCAAAAAACTTTGTATAGTATCTTCCACTCGACAACTTCCAAAATCTTTAGACAAACAATCCCCCTGTTGTGATTCCACTCACCGGAACGTTGTACCCCTGCAGGGGTATAGGCATAAGATGTTTCCACTCAGCCGATCCCACCGGATGCCGATCGAATCCTGGTATCCTCTTGCCTCTGATTTCCCAGTCCAGATCAGCCTCTCCAGCCGGTCAGCAGGGCGGGGGAACTGGATAGTCCCCTAGTGTATTCCTATCTCCAGCCGGACATCCGCTCCAAAAGGATTTGTCTCCCACAGCTCCGTCCGTCCCCGGCTGGATGGCTCCCCTCCTCCTCCTCCTTCTCCTGCACTCAGCTCGGTCGGTGCCAGCCTGCAGCCCGTGAGCTGATCCGCTGCAGACTACAACTCCCAGCAGGCAGCCTGGAGATAGGAATACACTAGGGGACTATCCAGTTCCCCCGCCCTGCTGACCGGCTGGAGAGGCTGATCTGGACTGGGAAATCAGAGGCAAGAGGATACCAGGATTCGATCGGCATCCGGTGGGATCGGCTGAGTGGAAACATCTTATGCCTATACCCCTGCAGGGGTACAACGTTCCGGTGAGTGGAATCACAACAGGGGGATTGTTTGTCTAAAGATTTTGGAAGTTGTCGAGTGGAAGATACTATACAAAGTTTTTTGGCACTGGACTTGTTTACTTTCATTTTTTGTGTTGTCACATATGATCTCATGCTGCTTATGAATTGGGTTATACCCATCATTATTTATTAATTTTACTGTTCACTAATTCACTTTATATTTATATTCTTTATCTATTGGAATTTTTATTTTGCGCATATGTATATTCATTTAGTTTATATATTTGGATTTATTTAATATTTTTTAGCACTGCACTTTAGTGGGTGGGGATACCCCCTCTTATATTTCAATCAACTGAGTTTATTCCTGCAGAGGCTGGAACACTTCACTGGATTATTTTTGACACTTTGGCACTTTTTAATACACAACATACAACACTATTTGAGATTATCAGCGGTTATTGCATATGGGACACACCCATCCCATTGGCAGTCATTAATCCTCATGTGGGATACATACCTTATCCAATTTGTTCATACTATGTTTTCTCCTCTATAACTTATAGGCACTAAACTGTAACCAGCATATTATTATTATTTATTATCTCACTTATGCACAGCGCCACTCCCTGTACACATATTTTTAGAATTTACCTGTGAGGGTACCAGTGAGTATCCTCGGTTTATATAGGGGGGCTGCAGTTGCAAACATACCCTGTAGCGCGGATCTTCTGGCTATAACCACTGCAAGTTTAACGCCATATAATTGATTACATTAATTCAAGTTTAATGCCATATAGTTCTATGCGTTACTGCAAGTTTAATGCCGTATATTTCATTGCATTACTGCAAGTTTAACACCGTATAGTTCTGTGCATTACTGCAAGTTTAACACTGTATATGTAATTGCATTACTGCAAGTTTAACGCCATATCGTTCTGTGCGTTACTGCAAGTTTAACGGCATATTTTTCATTGCATTACTGTAAGTTTAATGTCATATATTTTATTGCGTTACTGCAAGTTTAATGCCATATCTTTCATTGCGTTACTGCTTGTTTGACACAGTATATTGCAGTATATTATAGTGTATCCGTGGAGTGTGTCTGTGTAGTGAATACTCAAATTAAAGTGCACTAAACACCACTTTCCATTGATTAAAGTGCATCCACATACACATTTACATATCTTTATTACATTTTATTAAAAAGCACCCCCCCCCCATCATGTCTGGGAGGAAAGCAAGAAGAGGCAGACGTTCCCATGGCACTGTAAGGGGGCCAGCAGCATATGTGTCCACAGGCAAAGGTGGAAATGGTCAGTCCTCAGGCATGGCATCATTTCTTGTTTAATGATGTTGCCCGTGCTATTCAGCCACAGCATGCAGAGGAGGTGGTGGACTGGCTTACTAAACCGTCCTCATCCTCTGTCACCCAAGCAGAGACTAGTGCGCAGTCCCCTGCAGCTGCCAGAGTGGCAAAACCTGCCTCCTTGTCCACAACTATTCCTGCCATAGCCCCAGGCATGGAGGAGTCTGCAGAGTTATTTGAACACAGCATCAGCCACTTGCTCCTTGATGATGCACAGCCATTACTCGATTCAGATGTTGGTTCTGCGGTTGAGGAAGGCAGGAACATGAGCCTACAGAGAGGGGAGAACCCTGGTACACAAATTGGCATTCATGTTCCCCCAGCCACAGCGTATTGCCAAGTTGTCTCCAGTGGTAATGAGGATGGAGGAGATGATGATGATCACTGATGATGATCACTGACTCAACTTGGGTGCCAGATAGAGCAGAGGAGGAAAGTGAAGTTGAGGCACAACCCTAATGAGGCAGCCATCATGGAAGAGTAGAGAGCAGCCACCCTATTCCATCACATTGTGGAGTTGTTATCTTCCGACCCACTTCCCACAGCTCAAGTGTCTGGGCCTTTTTTAGTACATGTGAAGCCGATCGCATTGTTGCTATTTGCAAACTTTGTCTCAAGCACATCATGCGTGGCAAAAACACCAACCATTTGGGTACCACATGCTTGACTAGGCATTTAAACTCCCACCACTCAGCCCATTGGCAAGAGCACCTAAAAGCGACACAAAAGGGGTACAAATCTGTCCCTCCTCCTTACTCACCTCAGTCTGTCCCTGCTATACCTCATGACCTCTCAGCAGCCTCCACTGACAGGGATGATGGTATAGCGCAGGGTGTTCCAGGTCCTTGCAGCACATCTGCTAGCAGCCGACCACCAGCTGTAGACTATAGCTGGCAAATTTCTCTGCCCCATCTGCTGCAAAATACAGTCTCTGCTACCCACATGCCCAGCGTCTAAATGCAAGCTTGTCAAAGCTGCTGGCTCCACAACTTCTGCCTTTCTGCGTGATGGATTCTGCCCCCTTCCGTGAATTTGCAGAATGTGCTGTACCACAATGGCAGGTTCCCAGTTGCTATTTCTTTTCAAGTGAGGCCATTCCAGCTCTCTACCATCACGTGGAAGGCAATGTTGTTGCATCGTTGGACAAGACAGTCAGCCGCAAAGTCCATTTTACTGTTGACACGTGGTCCAGCCAGCATGGGCAGGGATGATATATTTCGTTCACAGCACACTGGGTAACTCTGCTTGCAACTCGGAAGGATGCATCACAGGGCCCAGTGCTGCAGCTTGTTGTGCCCCCATGTCTCCATACAGTTGGACTATGAAAAAGCGCAAATGCGCGAAACGCGTCGTCAAGGCAACCCCTGACAGAGGTTTCACTCAGCACCATGCCACGGTGAGAATCCATCCTTCCATCTGCCCACCCGTGGGAGCTTCACATGGTCTACACACAGCGTTCTCCCATTCACCTGCTAATACCATCTATCTACTTTTGGCTGGCAGCCCATGTTTTTCATTGGACTTTCTGAGTGACACCACTCTTCCCTGAGGTTTACTCCATGCAGAGGTGACACAGACCGGCAGGCTAATTGTTTTATGTCCCCAGCCTGTTCTCTGGTGGCCTCCTGTCCACCTTGTCACTCCCTGATAGCCTGATTACAATCACAACGGCTTCACCAAGTGTCACTGCCTCTTACTGAGGCTTTTTCATTCAGAGGGGACACAGACCGGCATTTCAGCTGCCTAGCGCTATCAGCTGCTTCTCTGGCGGTTCCCCTGTGTGAAGCCGCGCCCTCCTCCTCCAGCTGGGCTGACGTCATCGCTCCCTGACACGGAGCGTCTGCGAGACCTTCTCCCCCCGGTGGATCCACAGCCTGTCTTCACACTACATCCACAGATCTGTCCTCCGGTATCGGTGAGCCCGTCCATCCAAAGCTGGTGTCTACAGTGTGAGTCTCCTGGGTTTGGTGGGCTGGGGCTTCCATCTCCCCTCCAACCGCCTTCTATCTGCTTCTTAGACTGGGGTTAGGTTTTTTGGATGGATCTCCAGTTTTAGACTGCCTGCTGCTGATTGGACCTTCTGGCTGTTATAAACTTTCTTATTTAAGCGTCATACAGTGTTATCTACATGGGACTATATACTGTTCACCTATTGTTTTTATTATAGTGTTTTTATTATACACATATATTAAATCTCTTAACCTTTATTATTGGACTGCTGCTAATTGTTCGTGAGACATTCGGAGGGCTGGACATTCTTTGGTCATTCCATACAGTTGGTGATTATGCGAGATTTTTCAGCTCTACCCCGTCCTCCTCCATGCCCTCCTCTGCTGAATAGTCTCATGAACCTCAAGTACCCCCTAAGCATTCAAAGGGCTAGTCAGTGAGTCAGGCTAAAAGGTGCCATGCAGTGCTTCAGCTATTGTGTCTAGGGGACAGGAACCACACCGGAGCAGAGATTCTTGCAGCTCTGCAGGGACAGGCCCAGAGGTGGTTTACGCCACGCCAGCTGGAGCCAGGAATGGTGGTGTGTGATATACTGGTCACCTATTGTTTTTATTATAGTGTTTTTATTATACACATATATTAAATCTCTTAACCTTTATTATTGGACTGCTGCTAATTGTTCGTGAGACATTCGGAGCGCTGGACATTCTTTGGTCATTCCATACAGTTGGTGATTATGCAAGATTTTTCAGCTCTACCCCGTCCTCCTCCATGCCCTCCTCTGCTGAATAGTCCCATGAACCTCAAGTATCCCCTAAGCATTCAAAGGGCTAGTCAGTGAGTCAGGCTAAAAGGTGCCATGCAGTGCTTCAGCTATTGTGTCTAGGGGACAGGAAACACACCAGAGCAGAGATTCTTGCAGCTCTGCAGGGACAGGCCCAGAGGTGGTTTACGTCACGCCAGCTGGAGCCAGGAATGGTGGTGTGTGATAATGGCACAAACCTCCTGTCCGCCCTTAGCAAGGAAAGTTGACACGTGCCATGCCTGGCACATGTCCTCAATTTGGTGGTGCAGTGTTTCCTAAATAGGTACCCAGGTTTGGAAGATCTGCTAAAGCAGGCCAGAAGAGTCTGTAGCCATTTTAGGCGATCATACACAGCCAGTGCTTGGTTGGCTGAAATTCAGCGGGAATTCCACATGCCCCTAAACCGCCTGATTTGTGACATGCCCACCAGGTGGAACTCAACTTTGGCAATGCTCCAGTGGCTGCACATGCAGCAGAGGGATGTCAACGAGTACCTGTGTGAGTGTGGCACAACGAGAGGCTCAGGCCGGCTTGCTTTTTTTTCCCCACGCCAATGGCTGCTCATAAAGGATGCATGCACTGTACTGTCACCATTTGAGGAGGCCTCAAGGATGGTGAGCCATGACAATGCATGCATCAGTGACACAATCCTTGTTGTGTTCCTGCTGGAGCAGACTCTGTGTGGCATTATGGACAGGGCACTCGAGGCAGAGCAGCGGGACGAAGAGGAGGACTTCCTTTCCTCTCAAGGCCCACTTTATGCAGACACCATTGTTCCTATGCCACAAAACACACAAGAGGAGAGAGAGGAGGAGGAGGAGGATTTCTGCAGTTTGGGAGGCATTGAAGCACATGAAGACATACGTCACACAGTAAGAGATGGTTTTCCATCTCCAGAACCCTTGGGAGTAGTACGTGGCTGGGAGAAGGCAGTTCCAGATACTGTAATCATCAGTGACCCAGAGAAGTCTGCTTCTCATGCCTCTGCAAATTTGCGGTGTGGGCTCCCTCATGTTTCAAAGCCTGTGAAAGGATCCAAGAATACGTGACGTAAAGGAAAAGGATCGCTATTCTTTGGCAACTCTTCTTGACCACCGTTATAAGGGGAAAGTCTCAGAACTCATCCTGTCCCCACAGAGAGTACAGAAGATTAAATCTCTTGAGGACACCTTAAAGAGGAGTTTATCAAACGCTTTTCCCGACTGGTAGGTTACAGTGTCGTAGAAAACTTCATTTTGAGGTTTCTGTTGGTGGAGAAGGCGGCCGACCCAGTGATGCATTTCTCAATTTTTTTTAGTCATCCTCGCCCAGGGCTGTCAGCTTCCACATCCCATTGGCAGCATCTGCATCACATGGTGGACGATTATCTAGGGGCGAAATCAGAGATGGAGAACTTTCCAGTCGACAAACCACTGGCCTACTGGGTCATGAGAATAGACCACTGTCCAGAACTTGCCCAGGATGCTATTGAGCTGCTGGGCTGCCCTGCATCCAGAGTGCTTTCCAAATGTGCATTCAGTGCTGCTGAAGGTTTTGTTACTGATCATAGAAGGCGTCTGTCCACAGGCTCGGTGGACCGTCTGACCGTCCGACATTTATCAAAATGTATTAGTCCTGAATTACCAGCAGCTATGAAGCCCCTGATGCCGATGTCGCTGATTAAGTGTTTTTGGGATGTGGAATCTCTGTAGGACTTCTAGGCTGCCTAGTGTTGTGGGTGTTGATTTCATCTGGAAGAATGTTTTTGGTGTACGTTTCATGGGCACAATTTACACCCAAAGACTAATTTTTCCGAACCTGTTTGACAGGTGCATATCATTGCAATTTTTGACAGCAAGGCCAATTCTTGCTTTCATCAAGAGTACATCTATAGGGTTATGGTGTGAAGGTGCCACGATAACCAAAAAAGAGTATTTATGCACCTGTTTGACAGGTGCATATCACTGCAATTTTTCACAGCAAGGCCAATTCTTGCTTTCGTCAAGAGTACCTCTATAGGGTTATGGTGTGAAGGCGCCACTGACACCCAAACACCAATTTTTTTCCACACCCGTTACTTCTATCCAAAGTTTGTGGTAGAGACACCAGAATTTATCAAAAAAATCTCAAATCTTGTTCCCAGTGCACTACATTGTGGCCTCATCATACAGACTGGCTCCCCAAGCCATTGCTTACAAAATACAGAAAGCTTGCAGGGAAAATTTCATTTTTTGGGCTTTATAAATGCAATTATTGCTGCAGCAGATTATATACACAGTACAGATGTGCCACTTTACAGCTGGACCAAGGGGACCCCCCAGGCACTATATTAAAAGGAATTTTTTATTTTTTTGCTTTCACTTTAAGCATCAATAAATCACTGCTCATTTAGAAATGACATTTTTTACAATTTTTTTTTCATTGATACATGTCCCCCAGGGCAGTAGCTGGACCCCCATGACCGTTGTACGCCCAATTACTTGCATATAAGCCTTCAAAATGGGCACTGTTGATTTTTCACATTTGGGTTCCATAGACTTCAATGGGGTTTGTTATTAGTTTCCGAACTTTCACAATGTTTTCGAAAATTCTAGTGCGAACCGAACAGGGGGTCTGTTCTGCCACATTCAGTATAGCCATGTAACAGTGGGTTCCCTAGGTCGTATTGTAAGCAGTAAATCCGGCCACAGATGGATAGAAATTCAGCCAGTTCATAAGGACCTGGATGAATTTCGATCCATGTGTGGCTGTCCCTGTTCGACAGAAGTCTATTATTAGATTGACTTCTGTTGAACGGGAATGTTGGAAAACTTTTGTCAATCAATGGGCTACAGTTGCTGGTCAGTGTATTCTGACAGCGGAAAGTTTTGCTGTCAGAATACAATGTCTCAGCAGGAGTATTCCTCCATCCACCTTACTTATAAGGATGGAGGAATCTGCTTGTGTTTTTCCGTTTAACATGCTAAATCTACGGACAGCTTTAGGGCTCATGCACACTGCAGCTCAAAAAAAAAGAGCTGCTTTTACAGGCGTTTGAGCTTTTATTTCTGCCTATAAAAGCTTGAAGAAGCTTTGTTTTTTTTGTGCTCTTTCTTTGGTTTTTATTGAGCTCTTTCGAGCTTTTTTGAGCATAGGCGTTTTTTTTCACAAACCCTCCTAGATAGTATTTTCTTAACCACTGTATAAACAAAACAAAAAGCTGGAACAAACGTTTTTCACTTTTTCACGCGTTTTTGAGCTCTTTGGGGCACTAGCTCCTCTGAAAAACGCGAGTTTGTTGGGGGTTTTTTTCTGCCTGTAGGAGCATTGTCATGGTTATGCAATAGAGTTTCTCTGTCAGCTTACCTGTCTCCATGTGTTCATCTCTAAAGACCAGCTGCCTCTCACCTGACTGGTTTTATAACCTCTCCTCTAAGCATGGCCCCACCCCAGGCCCTATCAGGGAACCCTTTATTAACCTGTGCACTGCAAGCCAGCAGTGCTGATCAACCATTGTGTGTTAGCCTCCATGTGTACTTGCTGTGTTTCCTACGTCTGATTCCAGTTACTGTCTTTGGCCTGTTCTTAACTATTCCTGTCTGCTCGTGACCCTGACCTTTGGCGTGTCCCCGACCATCCCTGTTTGCCTGTGACCCTGAACCTTGGCGTAAACGCTGTTGTCCTTGTCTGCTTGTGGCCCCGACCTTGGCTTGTCCCTTACTTTCCTTGTTGTTCCAGCCTGCTGCCTCCTTCCTCTTCTTCTGTAGTCTACCGTGAGCGTGAGCTGTGAGAGCCTGGGGGCTGCGACCTGGAGACAGACTGCAGCGCAGTCCATCCTCACCACTAGAGGCTCTGGTGAACACCTGCTGGCTCTTAGACTCCGCGCCCTGGGGAATCTATGCTCTAGCTCCCAGTGGGATCTGTGTCAGTGATTCAGTAGACCTGCTTCCTGAACCTCCCAGGGTTCAATCCGCAGCAGTCAGTCCTAGGGTCCACTACTTTAGCGGTGCACTTCTGACTCCTACAGAGTACATCTGTCACCTATCCTCAAGGTGACCTGACAGTTTGATCAGCCATGGACCCGGCTGATGTGCCGCTACCCGCAGATGATCTGTTGCAGGGCTTAGTTCCCAGACTTGAGACCCAGGAATAGGCATCAGACCCAGGTGATGCGTTTCCTTCAGGTATTGGCATCCCATTTTGTACAGGTTCAGGCCTCATTAGGACCCCCGGTTCAACAACCTCAACCGCTATCTGCTGCTGCACCTATCGCACCAGTCGCAGTCACACATTCATTACAAAAAAAATCAAAAAAAGCAAAAAAAACGCGCTAGAAAGTGATTTGAACAATAGTCCAACTGTGAAGTCCCATATATAAATGAATAGTCCCAATTAAGATCCAAAAAGGAAGAAAGATAGGTTTCTAACATATACTTCATCCAAAAAGAAACGGTGATAAAGGACACAGTTTGCGGAACACACCAATAGGTATTGTGCTTACCAGAAGTAAGCCAAAAAGGGGCGAGTGGCTTAAACCCAGCCTGGGCCTTTAGATGAACAATCCAGGTGAAGCAGGAAGGACGCCCTCGTCCCGTGGATCCACAAAGTATGGTCCGAAAAAATATATGACAAAAATATAGCGTATATTGACGTTCTCAATTGAGAGCGTCAACGTATGACGAAACGCGTCTGGGAGGGGCATGCTGACATCACCACGTCGTTCTGTTGAGGACGGGAGTGTGTCAGGAGGCCGGCCGGCTTCGTTTTATCGTTCCTACAGCTTTTAATCTTCATATCTATGTAAGTGTTACTCTTTTCTAATAAATCCATATTACGCAGTATTACACTATTGGCTCTTTCATTATATATGCACTGCTGAGCTCGGGTTGAGTGGTCAAGACGCAACAACACCGTTCCGGTCTGGAGTCCGGCTTGGACCGCAATATATCTGCCCTCTTTGTTTTGCATATCTGGTAAGGGGACATCCCCTAAGGTTCGTTATTATTAGTGTCTGCTCATTTGGTGTTTGGTTCCTGGTCCTAATGAATCTGCACACAAGGGTCTGTCTTCTGGTAAGCAGTTTGCACTAACAGTTTTTCATCACCTGGTGGATTTCCCTTTTCACATACCTTTGGGGTGATTAATACACGCTGATTGTCCATTTATATCTGGTAAGCAGATTTTGGGTGTCTTTGTAGCTTTCACCCATTCACTTTTATTTTGCATGATTGCATGATACTCACTATATTGTCCTGGCCATTTAGCACAGGATTTTATATGATCACATATGATTTATGGCTAGTTGAGTGTCACTTTTTTTCTGGTTTGGAGTGTCGTTTATGTCAACAGTATTACGCTATATTTTTGTCATATATTTTTTCGGACCATACTTTGTGGATCCACGGGACGAGGGCGTCCTTCTTGCTTCACCTGGATTGTTCATCTAAAGGCCCAGGCTGGGTTTAAGCCACTCGCCACTTTTTGGCTTACTTCTGGTAAGCACAATACCTATTGGTGTGTTCCGCAAACTGTGTCCTTTATCACCGTTTCTTTTTGGATGAAGTATATGTTAGAAACCTATCTTTCTTCCTTTTTGGATCTTAATTGGGACTATTCATTTATGTATGGGACTTCACAGTTGGACTATTGTTCAAATCACTTTCTAGCGCGTTTTTTTTGCTTTTTTTGATTTATTTTGGTGGGCCACACTTATAACCGCAGCTTGTTTTTTTCTTTTCTTTTCTCCAAGCTCAGTTTTTTTCTTTATTTTACACATTCATTACAACTGCCAGCTCTGGCCCGTTTCTCTGGGGACCCCAAGGCTTGCAGGGGGTTCCTTAGCCAGTGCACGATTAATTTTGAACTTCAGCCCCAAAACTTCCTGTCCGATCGGGCGAAAGTAAAAAGTATATTATATCCCTCCTGTCCGGCGAGGCGCTAGCTTGGGCTGCCCCTCTGTGGGAACTGAATGATCCACTGGTTTCTAGCCTGTCTGATTTCTTGAAACTTTTTCAGAATATCTTCGAGGAACCGGGTCGTGTCTCCTCAGCGGCTAGCGCTCTTTTACGTCTCCGTCAAGAGTCCGCTTTTGTGGGACAGTATACTCTTCAGTTCCGTATCCTCACAGCTGAATTGAGCTGGAATAATGAGGCCCTAGTTGCAACCTTTTTACATGGCCTCTCTGATAGAGTGAAGGATGAATTAGCAGGAAGATCCCTTCTTGCTGATCTGGACGGTGTCATCACCTTGTGTAACCAGATCGATATTCGCGTTCAGGAGAGGGCCCTGGAAAAAAGACGCCAGCACTCCCCGTTCCTTAGGCAGCTTGAACTCCCAGTCCCTTCTCTTCCATCCGAGGAGCACCCCCTGCCTGTTGAGAAACCTATGCAGCTGGGCTGGACCAAGTTGTCTCCTGAAGAACGCGCTAGGCGCAGAACTCTGGGCCTGTGCCTCTATTGTGGGGCCAAAGGTCATTTTCTTGACACTTGTTCTCTTCGTCCGGAAAAATGATCGGGGCTAATACATCTGGAAGGTGGAGTATTAGACCCTGAAGTATTACCTTCACCTTTTCGTCTTCTTCTTTCTGTGTTCCTTCATGTCGGCGCTTCCTCTCGTTCGGTCTCGGCACATCTGGATTCCAGAGCCGCTGGCAATTTCATGGATTGGGAAACTGCATCTTCCATGAGATTTACCCTTTTGCCCCTTTCAACGCCATTGGTGGTCTTGGCGATTGGTGGCACTGTTCCCCCAGGGGGTCCTATCCGCTTCCAGACCCTTCCTGTTAAGATGTCGGTAGGGACACTCCATCAGGAGTGGATATCCTTCCTTGTCTTGCCTAAGGCTTCATCTCCTATCATATTAGGTCTTCCTTGGTTACGGTTCCATTCTCCACACACGGACTGGACTGCTGGACGGATCCTGGCTTGGGGTTCCTTCCTGTTCCTCTTCCTGCCTACTCAAGGTTACCCCAAAAAAGAAACTTCCTGTTGCCACCATCCCAGTATCTTCTGCTCTTCCTGCTACATATAGCGATTTCTGGAATGTCTCCTGCAATAGTCGGGCTGAGGCACTCTCTGGGTCATATGGCACTCTGGATGAGGAGCCCACCTGTGAACTTGAGCCGATCATTCACTCCAGTTTGCATGGTCATTTACCTTTGCCTGTTCCTGGACCCCCTTGGACGCACACCCAGGCTGACTCGTCTACCAGTTCCACAGTCGTTATGCCCTGCGATGCGATTCTGGTGGTCGCTGCACCTGGCATCGCTGTTCAGTCAGCCTCTGCACCAGTTCAGCCTATGCCCAGTGAAGCTATCCAGCTTGACTTCTGTGACACATCACTTTCTAACCAACCTGATCTCAGGGATCCACTGACTTCTGCCCAGTCTGATGATCCTGTGTTGGATGTCCAGCTCATCTTTAAGGGTCTGGGGGACCCTGCTCAGACTCCTGATGGTCTTCTTATGCCTTTACCCATTCCTAAGAAGCCTTTAGCCCTCAATAAGTCCTCTTGTCCTCTCTCTACCTCGGTTTCGGTCTCTGAGGATAATCTTAAGTAGGAGGTTAGTCAAGTTCTCGATTCCCAGCGCCGTAGAGGCATTCTTCAGTACCTCGTACATTGGGAAGGGTTTGGTCCTGAGGAGAGGTTTTGAATCACTGCATCTGAGATCTTTGCGCCTCGTCTGTTGAGGAGGTTTCATCTGGAGTTTCCCTTTAAGCCAGGGCCCAGGCAGGGGGAGGGGGAGGCCTCATAAGAGGGGGGGGGGTACTGTCATGGTTATGCAATAGAGTTTCTCTGTCAGCTTACCTGTCTCCATGTGTTCATCTCTAAAGACCAGCTGCCTCTCACCTGACTGGTTTTATAACCTCTCCTCTAAGCATGGCCCCACCCCAAGCCCTATCAGGGAACCCTATATTAACCTGTGCACTGCAAGCCAGCAGTGCTGATCAACCATTGTGTGTTAGCCTCCATGTGTACGTGCTGTGTTTCCTACGTCTGATTCCAGTTACCGGCTTTGGCCTGTTCTTAACTATTCCTGTCTGCTCGTGACCCTGACCTTTGGCGTGTCCCCGACCATCCCTGTTTGCCTGTGACCCTGAACCTTGGCGTGAACGCTGTTGTCCTTGTCTGCTTGTGGCCGTGACCTTGGCTTGTCCCTTACTTTCCTTGTTGTTCCAGCCTGCTGCCTCCTTCCTCTTCTCCTGTAGTCTACCATGAGCGTGAGCTGTGAGACCCTGGGGAACGCGACCTGGAGCCAGACTGCAGCGCAGTCCATCCTCACCACTAGAGGCTCTGGTGAACACCTGCTGGCTCTTAGACTCCGCGCCCTGGGGAATCTATGCTCTATCTCCCAGTAGGATCTGTGTCAGTGATCCAGTAGACCTGCTTCCTGAACTTCCCAGGGTTCAATCCGCAGCAGTCAGTCCTAGGGTCCACTACCTTAGCGGTGCACTTCTGACTCCTACAGAGCGCATCTGTCACCTAGCCTCAAGGTGACCTGACAAGCATATACCTGAAAACGCCTGAAAAAGCCCTAGTGTGCATGGACACATTGGCTAACATGGAGGGGAGTTTCTAGGCAGAAAAAAATAAGTGTTCATGGAGTTTTAAACAATGTAGGAGCAGCTTCTTTGAGCTACAGTGTGCATGAGCCCTTAGAGCAGTGGTTTTCAACTCCTGTCCTCAGGACCCACTAACAGGCCAAGTTTGCAAGATACCTGAAATACATCACAGGTGATATGATTTGCTGCTCGGTGATTGCAGTATTCTAGTCTGCATTTCCCCAAGGTAATACAGTACTTAAAATTACGCCTGTTAGTGGGTCCTGAGGACAGGAGTTGAGAACCACTGCCTTAGAGTATTCAAATGTAATGACTAAGCTCTATGCAGCTTGTATTTAGAATTGCCTAAATGTATCAGCCAGCAGGTGATACCTTTGACTGTATTCATTTTAACCATCCACATCATAGACAGTTACACTCTCACATAGAAAGCAGCTGTAGCTCAGGGCCTGGTGATAATTACAATGGACAAAGGACCAAACCTAATGGAGTACTATGCTGGTAATTGCTGCAAAAGCAGATGCTGGTTTTTTTACTCTTGTGAGCTAAGAACTGTGTTTCTGTTAATCCGCAGTTTTCCCACAAAGATTGTGCGTGGACTTGGTGGTGGTAAGGCACGTGGGGCAACATGGTGCATCCTCCCCATAACCAAAGTGTGTCAAACTACTGTACATGTAAGCACATTCTAACAGAGGGAAAGATTTATAGGTTTTTCTTCTATTTCTGGCAACATGGTTTATGAGCCCCCCTAGACTTGTTATATTAAAATGTACATGGACCTCGGAGCCTTAACTGCTTTTCATGGCGCTCCATGGCAAAGGTCCCTCTGTTTCTTAAAGGCAATTCTTCTAGTAATACAGAAAACAACTTCTTTCAATGCAATCGCTTTTTACACAATACATACATTCATTTTATCAAATACTATTGCTATGTGCATGGATCACTGTGCAATCAAAGAGCTATAGGCCTTATAACATGTTTTGCAATAGCTATAGTTACCTCCCTTGACAGGCCTAGTTTTATGAGAGGGTGGTTATAGGAAAAAATATTTTGCTGCCTTATTTACATTTACATATCTAAATACTGAACAGAACACTTTTGTGGTCACTCCCCTCTAATCATAGGGTTAGGTATTAAAAGATAATAAATAATATATATACCCATTGCAAATGCACAGGTCAGGTGTTCATGAGTCAGTACAGTGATAAAGACCAATGGCAACGCTAAATATTGTGTATGTAGGTGACACACAATGAAAAGTACGTTTTATACACTGCCTGTTCTAAATACTGAACTTTGACCATATACTGTAATGTATGGTTTGCTAGATCAGTTTTATGTCGAAAGAAAAGTTTAAATATGCATTGCAGTAGATCTGTATGAGAATGAACTTGGGATCTTGTTTCAGGAGATATGGACAGATGAGGACAATGTTTCATATCTGATCGACTTATCCTAAAATCAAGCAATATTGGATTATACACAATGATCCACTCCTTTACCAATATAAATATTCCCAAGAATGCTCAAACAGCCCTCTTACATGAACCAGTCACAGACGTCCCAAGACTCGGTGGCATGCTAAGGGAGGTGCAGGGGGTGCAGCCCACACAGGGTACTGGCTCACAGGGGATGCTGCCTGACATTTCCCATCTCTGTGCATTACAGGAAAAGTCGACTCGAGAGGAGGACTTCCCCTCACTCTGAACTGCTGTTGAATTTGGTCTGGCCAGTGAAGTCTGTCCTGAGAGGTTTGTGGAAGTGGGTAGGGGGGCTCTGTACTCAGGGGTTGGCTGGAAAGGGAAATTTAGGGACTTTAGGGGAGATCTGTACCATGGGGGGGGGCATGGGCTTTGGGGGAAAGAATTGTACTGGGCGGTGAGAGGTGGTAATTTTTTGTTGTTTTCTTTAAAGTGGCCTGTGGATAATTATAAGATCAGGAATTTTGATTTTCTCTGACTTTTTTTATTCTGCATGCTTGTTCAAGGCTAGTTTAACCTCCAATATACATTTTATATTGTGGAGTCTTATAGTAGATCAGTACAGCTAGGCATAGGCAGCTAGATCCTTCCACCTAAAGGACAGGTGGGGAGATGTCTGTTCATGCTTTAGCGCCACACTCATGTTATAGACCTGAGTGCCATATGCACAGTTAGCCCTTGTTCACATGGGGCGATTACATCCATGGCCTGGGCAGGGCTGTATTTTACTGGCGCGGGGATGTACAGGTGTTGTGTGTCCCTGCTGCTCCCAATGTGATATCCGTGTGGGTGCATTGCCCCATACGCTCCATACGGTCCAACTTCATTTTGGGGCTGTGCACCCACACCCTCACAGATGTCATATTGGGAGCAGCAGCTGTGTCTGTGCAGCTACTGCGTCCCAGTAGGCAAAAATGAGACTGTCAGCACTGGGACGCACACAGCACCAGTTTTTGGGTTTAATACCACTTTAAAGCATGCAGCAAATACAATCTAGGTAACTGTCACAGTTGCTTGTGCTCTCTCAACCAAACTGTCAAGCCATCAAATGGCTGGTGTCATAACTGATCACATGTGCTTCACCATGTAAATTGCAGATCAAACAAAGGCTAAGATGGCAGCTTCCTTGGCTGTAAAGCATAAGAGGTTTTTGTTCCATGTTAATGAAGAGCCATATCTTGTTTTTAACATGTAAAGAACCTAACTATTTTTTTCTCAACCAATGGAGAATCAAAGTTTGCTCGCATTAATGCTAAAATTGTGTTGATTGTGATTTCATGTATGAAATGCAATGAACATTTTAAAATATTCCATGCTTGATTTGTGCTCGGTCTCTTTGTTTTGCAGACCAGCTAGATAAAGTTATGATTTCCTTTGCTGTTATTCCTGAGTATTTTAGGCGGTCGTTATATTTTGACTAAATTTCCTTCTTGTGTCTGATGTCATTGATTAATCTATCAGCAGAATGCAGAGACACAGAAATGCAGGAAGTGGGCAAAGAGAAAACCATGGCAACATTCTGAAAAGAGGAAAACCTGGAAACGTTTATGATAAAAACAAAGGCAAAGCTAGGAGTCACAAGAGTATACATGGTAGAGTGCTTTGTGTCATCTCATTTACTGCCCTGGTGCTGCATCCTGAGTACATCAACGTTGCACTAGAGAAATGTTTCATTAATAAAACAAGTTTATATTTAATTTAAATTGTTTTCCAGAACTCCAGTAAAAGACAAAAAAGGCTATTACTGTTCCAGGAGGGAGGGAATTGGGACTATATGATACCCAGGAAATAATGCAAATAAATGGAAATAATGTAGAGACAAAAAACAATATACCGGTATATAAAAAAAAAAACCTCAAAAGTGGAAAGACATTTTAACAACACTATTATAATTGAAAGTTGAATCATAGTTTCAGTATAGTGAGTACATGAGGGGTGAACCCCATACATGTGGAGTACAGCTGAACTGAGCGGACATAAAGACCCCAACGCGTTTCAACAAATTGTCTTCTTCACGGAGTGAAGATGTCCACTTGAAAATAATATCTAAAGAAAATACAGAAATACTCTTTTGAGTTTTTTTTATATATACTTATAATAAATGTTGTCATTGTTTAATTTTCTACATCATTTCCATTTATTAGCATCATTTTCTGGATATCATATAGTCCTAATTCCCTCCCATACTCCTTTGTGGTTTTTTTTGCATTGTATTACAGGGATACATACCCCCCCTATTTTTGGGCCTAGGAACCTAGCTGCATTCATTGCCTACTAACCTGCTTGTGGGATGCAGGTAGTAGACACAAAAAAATATTCAAAATAAGTAAAATATTAATATAGTTTTAGGCTAGGTTCATATATATGCAGGACTACGTGTAAATCACATTCCCGAACTTGCAGGCAAACGTGCTGCTCTTTGTGCGGGAGTGTCATTAAATCTTAATGGCACCCCACTCACCTAAAAACACAGTGACTGCAATTTTAAAAAGGTTCAAGGACTTTTTTCCTGTATTTCCTGCAGGTACAGCAGCCCATTCAAATGAATGGGCTGTTTTGCCTGCACAAATGCAGCATGCTGGAATTGCATATACTGTATGTGAACTTAGCCTTAACCACCTCAATTGCGGACACTTTCACCCCCCTCCTGCCCAGGCCATTTTTCAGATTTCGGTGCAGTCACACTTTGAATGACAGTTACTCAATCATGCAACACTGTACCCAAATGAAAATATTATTATTAGATGGAATTATGTACTCTAATACTGAAACTGGAGCAATGACAGGGAGGTTTATTATTTTTTCCTATGTTTTTGATGGATCGAGTCCCAGGCTTCATCAAAAACAGGAAAAAAAAATAATAAACTGTCATTGCTCCAGTTTCAGTATTAGAGTACATAATCCCATCTGTTAAACTGCAGCCCTGGATTTCCCAAAATGTACATTGCATTAAAGACATTCACATAGAGAGCCTGATCTATAACCAATACGAGGCTTTACAAGTAAGACATTTACTTGCTAAACAAGATGTGCAGAAAATAGAGGTAAATGGTGAAATTTGGCAGGCGCTTCAAGATAGACCTTTCAGAAAGGGAGGCATCTCAAGATTCTATGCCCACCTACAACCCAATGACAGCTGTATCAAAACAGCCCCTATGTTGGCCTGGGAAAAGGATCTAGGTACAAATTTTATTATCTAGAATGGAAACAAACTAGAGGAATTACTTTTAAAGCTTCTAGGTGTGTTAATCATTTGGACAACTCCTAAAAATGCTTAACAGAAGTTATCTTGTTCCCCATAAGCTATCAAAAATTTTCCCTGACTCTACTTCTAAATAGGGATAAGCTTCGAGTTCGAGTCAAACCCATGTTTGACTCGAACATCGCCTGTTCGACCGTTCGTCGAATTGCAAACGTTATGGGCCGTTCGCGCCAAATTCGAGTGGCGCGTCACGCCCCATAATTCACTGTGGCATCGCAGTGCATTGCTGGTTGATGATTGTCACAGCGCCGTCTGTACAGAGAGCCGTAATTGGCCAAAGCCACAGTGGCTTTGGCCAATATGGCTCAGGGGGTTTAGTACACGCCCCATACTATATAAGGCTGCCTGCGTGGCGGCCTTGTGTAGTGTGTTGCGGCGGCGGAGAGAGATAGACAGAGAAACAGTGTCATTTGATTTAAGTTAGATTAGGCAGGCGAGTCAGTTAGCTGCACTTACAGTGTATTGTGTATATATATGCATCCTAGGTGTTGTATATATATTGTAAAGGATTCGCATCAAATGTAGAGCTTGAAAGACACCGCCACTCACTGGTTCTTCTTTTTAAGGGCTTTGTTTGCCCATTTTTATTAAAAAAAAGTTCAACAAACAAAGATAGGTTTCCTTCGCAGGGGTTTCAGCATTCCTTTTCATCCACAAAACTACATTCAGCCTAGTTGGCTCTCACTTGCAGCACTGCAGCTCTGGCCTTACACTCCAGGCCCTTGTCTGTCTCATACAGACTGCTTCACCAACCACCTTGGTGCACACAGCTTTGAAGCCCTTCAAGGCACACAGCTTCTGGCTCCCTGGACGCACACAGCTAACAGCCTCTTGCTGCACTGGCTCCCACGTGGAGCCCTCCTGACTCCTGGTACTCAGACTTCCTATCTGCCGGGTGGAGCCCAGAACCATGGCCAGGTTACTACTAAAAGCCCAGCACACACCTGACCAATCAGTATGCTGGCTGTTCTCAAAATCAGGACCCAGGACTAGGGATTTTCATCCCACCCGGATCCCCGAGCTCTAGGTCCCAAAGTGGACTTTACAAAACACTGAGGAAACTGAAAGGCCAGTTTCCTCTTCATGTTACATGCTCCCTGGAGCCCCTCAACCCGTCTGGTTGAGAATTCTGGGTCACATCCTCCTTCTAGACCCTGGCAGGGCAATGCTCTGCCACAATATATATATATATATATATATATATATATATACCGTATATACTCGAGTATAAGTCAAATTTTTCAGCCCTTTTTTTTGGGCCGAAAGTTTCCCTTCGACTTATACTCGAGTCCGCGCCGTCTGTCTGCATGATCAGCGTGTCATGCAGGCAGACGGCGGCCGGCGTGTGCTGATAATGCACGGAGGCTATTCCAGCTTTCAAAAGCCGTGCCTCCTGCTCTTCTGTGATAGGCTGAACAGCTGTCAGTGTACAGCCTATCACGGACATTCTCTCATCCTCGTCCGTGGTATGAGAATGAGAGAATGTCCGTGATAGGCAGTCAGCGGTCAGCCTATCACAGATGAGAAGGAGGCGCGGCTTTTGAACTGTGGAATGGCCGCCGAACAGTATCATCACACGGCCGCTGTCTGAGGATCGAGATCGCCACAGGAAGGCTACACAGGACACAGGTAGGCTGCACATGCACACAGGACACACATGCACCCATGCACACAGGACACACATGACACACATGACACACATGACACACATACACACAGGACACACATGACACACAGGACACACATGCACACAGGACACACATGTACAGGACACACATGTACAGGACACACATGTACAGGACACACATGTACAGGACACACACACATGTACAGGACACACATGTACAGGGTACAGGTAGGCTGCACAGGACACAGGGAGGCAGGCAGCTGCAGATGGACATTATTGACCCTCTGCATTTCTCACCCTCGACTTATACTCGGGTCAATAAGTTTTTCCCAGTTTTTTGTGGTAAATTGGGGGTCTCGACTTATACTCGGGACGACTTATACTCGAGTATATACGGTATATATATGTACACTGTATTCAGTTTAGCTAGATCCGTTCCTGTTATTCTCTTGCTACTGACAGGCAGGCAGGTGTTTTTACAGTATTTATAGCTACCTGAAGAAAATTGGTGGTGTTCTTCTGATCCTATTAGTACCACAGGCAGGCAGCTGCAGTATTTACAGTTAGTGTACGGTGTGCTCTGCACAGTGTGCACCTAAAGCTACCTGAAGAGAATTGCTGTTGTTCTAAATCTATTAGTACCACAGGCAGGCAGCTGCAGTATTTACAGTTAGTGTAATACGTCCTCTGCACAGTGTGCACCTAAATCTACCTGAAGACAATTGCTGTTGTTCTGATCCTATTAATACCACAGGCAGGCAGCTGCAGTATTTACAGTTAGTGTGCTATGTCCTCTGCACAGTGTGCACCTAAAGCCACCTGAAGACAATGGCTGTTGTTCTGATCCTATTAGTACCACAGGCAGGCAGCTGCAGTATTTACAGTTAATGTAGTGCGTCCTCTGCACAGTGTGCACCTAAATCTACCTGAAGGCAATTGCTGTTGTTCTGATCCTATTAGTACCACAGGCAGGCAGCTGCAGTATTTACGGTTAGTGTACTGTCCACTCTGCACAGTGTGCACCTAAAGCTATCTGAAGACAATTGCTGGTGTTCTTCTGATCCTATTAGTACCACAGGCAGGCAGCTGCAGTATTTACAGTTAGTGTACTGTGTCCTCTGCACCATGTGCACCTAAAGCTACCTGAAGACAATTGTTGTTGTTCTGATCCTATTAATACCACAAGCAGGCAGCTGCAGTATTTACAGTTAGTGTACTGTGTCCTCTGCACAGTGTGCACCTAAAGCTACCTGAAGAAAATTGCTGGTGTTCTTCTGATCCTATTAGTACCACAAGCAGGCAGCTGCAGTATTTACAGTTAGTGTACTGTGTCCTCTGCACAGTGTGCACCTAAAGCTACCTTAAGACATTTGCTGTTGTTCTGATCCTATTAATACCACAGTCAGGCAGCTGCAGTATTTACAGTTAGTGTACTGTGTCCTCTGCACAGTGTGCACCTAAAGCTACCTGAAGACAATTGCTGGTGTTCTCATACTAATAATATTACAGGCAGGCAGTTGATTCTGCTAGCTTTAGTATCAGTATATATATACATCCCAGGTTTGTGCAGCTACATCTCACTGCAGGCCATTGGTATGTCTGGAAGGCCAACAAGGAGAGGCAGACCATCACAAGCCAATAAAAGAGGGCAAGCAGGCTCTGTGTCTGGAGGCAACAGTGCTGGTCTTGGAGACGGTGCATCCTCATCAGCACATGGCCGTGGGACACGCTTGTCCTTTTTTTGCGGCAGCTGGCCATGTGGAGCCGCAACATGCCGAAGACTTGGTGAAGTGGATGACCAAGCCGTCCTCATCCTCCTCATCTTCTCTCACCCAGGCTCAGGGTACTTTGTCTGGCAAAGCAGCTGCCAACGCGGCCTCTTCCCTTGGCTCAATGGCATCAGTCACTCCTTCCCTAGCCCCAGCATGTCCTCCTGAGGAGTCCCCCAAACTGTTTGACCACAGTGCTGGGTACATGCTCCAGGAGGATGCCCAGCTTTTTGAAGGCTCCGATGATGGTACCCAGCTAGAGGAAGGCAGTAACATGAGCCCAGAGAGAGGGGGTGCCCAAGAAGGACAGCAATCTGGCAGTCATGTTCCCCCAGCTGCAGCATACTGCCAGGTTTGCTCCAGTGATGAGGAGGGAGGGGATGATGAGGTCACTGACTCCACGTGGGTGCCTGATAGGAGTGAAGAGGAGGAGGCACATCTCCAACGAGGCAGGATGCCCTCCAGGGGGCCAGCTTAAGGGCAGCACACTGACTGCATCACACCGCAGAGCTCTGCATGTGCAGGGCGCTGCTGTCTCTGCGTTATTCCAAAAGTTCTTTGGTGTGGGCCTTTTTTGAGACGAGTGCATCAGATCCCACCGCTGCTATTTGCAACATATGTCTCAAGCGTATCTCGCATGGCCAAAACATCACCCGCTTGGGCACCACATGCTTGACCAGACATATGTCGACCTGCCATGCAGTTCGTTGGCAAGCGTACCTAAGAGACCCACACCAAAGAACAAAGTGGACCTCTCCTTGCTCCTCATGGGATCTCCAAACCCACTATACCTTCAGTCCTCTCTGAAACCTGCACTGAGAGGAATGAAGGTGTAGAATTAGGTGTGTCACAGCCAAGTACTTGCGGGCAATCTGCTATCGATACACCGACGTCAGATTGTACCAGGCAAATTTCCCTGCCCCAGCTGCTGCACCGCCAAAAGAAGTTCGCTCCCAGCCATCCACATGCCCAGCGGTTGAATGCTAGAATTTCTAGCACTTCAACTGCTGCCTTTTCAGTTGGTAGACTCTGCCCCCTTACGTTTGTGGAATGTGCAGTTCCTCAGTGGCAGGTTCCCAAACGTCACTTTTTCTCACGGAAGGCGATTCTGGCTCTCTACCGGCATGTGGAAGGCAATGTCTTGGCCTCAAAGTGAAAACTCAAAAAACTGCGCCCTCCTTGAGTCCTCACCACTGCGCACGCAGGCAAAAAGATGCCATGCAGGGCTTGAGCTGGTGTGCTTGGGGGACAGGAGCCACACTGGGGCAGAGATTCTGTCAGCTCTGCAGGGGCAGGTTCAGAGGTGGTTGATGCCACGCCAGCTTAAGCCAGGTATGGTGGTTTGTGACAATGGCACCAACCTCCTCTCCGCCCTCCGACAGGGACAACTGACCCATGTGCCCTGTTTGACTCACATCCTTAACTTGGTGGTGCAGCGGTTCTTGGGCAGGTACCCGGGCTTACAGGAAGTCCTGAGGCAGGCCAGGAAAGTCTGTGTGCATTTCCGCAGATCATATAATGCCAGTGCTCAGCTGGCTGACCTCCAAAAGGAATTTAACCTGCCCAAGAACCGCCTAATCTGTGACATGCCCACCAGGTGGAACTCAACGTTGGCCATGCTGCAGCAGCTGCACACATAGCAGAGGGCCATCAATGAGTACCTATGCAACTATGGCACCAGGACAGGGTCAGGGGAGCTAGTTTTTTTCCCCACGCCAGTGGGCTATGATCAGGGATGCATGCACTGTCCTGTCACCATTTGAGGAGGCCACGAGGATGGTGAGCAGTGACAGTGCATGCATCAGTGACCTTGTCCCTCTTGTCCACCTGTTGGAGCACACGCTGCATGGAATAATGGACAGGGCACTTGAGGCAGAACAGAGGGAGGGGCCTCTCAAGGCCCCCTTTATCCAGACAGTGTTCCTGCGTGCCTGCCGATCACACAGGAAGAGGACGAGGAGGAGGAGGATCGTGTAAGCATGGAGGTGGAGCCTGGCACTCAGCATCAGCAGCAGTCTTCAAAGGATCATTTACAGTCCGAAGAAACCCATGGATTTGTACATGGCTGGGAGGAGGTGGCTGCAGATCATGTCGTCCTTAGTGACCCAGAGGACTCTGGACCGAATGCCTCAGCAAACCTACGCTGCATGGCCTCCCAAAGCCTGCGGAAGGATCCTCGTATTCATGGTATCAAGGGGAGGGATGATTACTGGCTGGCAACCCTCCTTGATCCATGTTACAAGGGTAAGGTTGCGGACCTTATCTTGCCATCGCAGAGGGAGCAGAGGATGAAACATCTTCGGGAGGCCTTACAGAAAGGTTTGTGCAACGCGTTTCCAGAGCCTGGGAGGTTACAATTTCCTTGTCCTCCTGGACAACGTGTTGCTGAAGCTTCGGTCAGTCACAGAAGGAGCGGTGGAGAAGGTGGCCGTCTGACCGATGCGTTCAGACAATTTTTTAGTCCGCGGCCCCAAGGTCTGATCGGTTCCAGCAACCATCACCAGCGTCTGATTCACATGGTGCAGGATTACCTAGGGGCAAGATCAGACTTGGACACCTTTCCCACTGAAAATCCTCTGGGTTAATGGGTCTTGAGGATGGATCACTGGCCAGAGCTTGCACAGTATGCAATTGAGCTACTGGTCTGTTCTGCATCCAGCGTTCTTTCGGAACGCACATTCAGTGCTGCTGGAGGCTTTTTAACCGATCACAGGGTGCGCCTGTCCACCGAATCAGTCGATCGGCTGACCTTCATAAAAATGAATCAGTGTTGGATCACCAGCTACCAAGCACCTGATGCTGATGTAACCGATTGATTTTTTTTTAATGTGAGATCCCTTCAAGACTGCCTATGCTGATGCTGAGTGACTATCCTGTTATGCTGAGTGACAATCCTCTTCCTCCTCAATTTTCATGCTGATAGCTTGTAAGAACATTTTTGGTTCTGGGCACCGCCACCAGTGGCCAAGGCCCAATTTTTCAGCCCCTGTTTAATAGGGGCATGTAATTACAATTTTTGATGCAATACTTTGCAGCAGGGCTCATTCCTATGCTCCAACTATAGAATCTGTGAGGAGTTGCAGTGTTGTGGCACCAGCACCAGTGCCCAAGGCCCAATTTTTCAGCCCCTGTTTAACAGGGGCGTGTAATTACAATTTTTGATGCAATACTTTGCAGACGGGCTCATTCCTACGCTCCAACTATAGCATCTGTGAGGGGTTGCAGTGTTGTGGCACCAGTGCCTAAGGCCCAATGTTCCTGCCCCTGTTCAACAGGGACATGTAATTACAATTCTTGATCTAATATTTCACAGCACGGCCCGTTCCTGTGCCCACCAAAAGTAACTGTGAGGGCTTACAGTGTTGTGGCAACACCAACACCTAAGGCACCAATTTCTGCAGAGTATATAGGGCAGGCCCCTACTTTCAAACATCCAACTTACAAACGACTCCTACTTGCAAACAGAAGGAGACAACAGGAAGTGAGATGAAATCTACCCCTAGGAAGGGAAATTCTCTCCTGTAAGAGTTAATATGGGAAAAACGTGTCTCCTCTTCACTGATGCTTTATCACCAATCCTTGTTTCACTAAAAACCCCAAATTTTCAAAAAATATTTGTCATTGGGACAGAAAGTGAGGTGCACAGACAGCAAAACAAATGTTACAGGGGTGATAATCCTTCCCTATGTTTTCCAAAAGGCTTAAAAATAGATTTTTTGGCTGGAGCTACACTTTAAAAATGTACCAGTTCAAAATTACAAACAGATTCTACTTAACAACAAACCTACAGTCCCTGTCTTGTTTGCACCACCTGTATACTGCGGTTCAGAGTATATAGGGCCTGGGGGCCCCACGCCTTTCCTTTTCTTAATTTGGGTGCGGGGTTCCCCTTAATATCCATACAAGATCCAAAGGGCCTGGTAATGGACTGGGTGTGTGTGTGTGTGGGGGGGTACTCATGCCGTTTGTCTCACTGATTTTCATCCATATGGCCGGGACCCGACATTACATTAAAGCAGTAAGCAGTTTTAAAATGTCATTTTGTGCAGGGACTGTTCTAAGCACGGGAAACACGTGCCACTTTACAGGCATACTATAGACACCACCCAGGTACGATATTTAAAGGAATATTTCACTTTTTTTTCACTTTAAGCATCATTAAAATCACTGCTCCCGAAAAAACGGCCATTTTAAAACTTTTTTTTGCATTGATACATGTCCCCTGGGGCAGAACCCGGGTCCGCAAACCCTTTTTAGGGCAATAACTTGCATATTAGCTTTTAAAAGTAGCACTTTTGATTTTGAATATTCGAGTGGCATAGACTTTAATGGGGTTCTAAAGTTTGCGCGAACTTTCGGTCCGTTTGCAGTTTCTGGTGCAAACCAAACCAGGGGGTGTTCGGCTCATCCCTACTTCTAAATGTTAGAGAGGCTGTAGGGACATAGGAACTTAATTTATTGTGTTTTGGAACTGTAGAAGCCTTTGCAGTTTTTGGAACGGAATGTTTTCCCTAAATTCTAAGGTTATGGGCTATTTTATTTCCACCTGAGATGGTACTCTTACATCACAGATTAGAAAAAATTCCTAAACAATTTCCCTTTCTGATTGGTTCAAATCCTCACAGCAGCTCGTATGACTATTGCATCACTCTGGAAAACAAATATAGCGCCAGATATCTTGGAAGTTATCAAAAAGGTACAAATGTCTGCCCAATATGAACAGTTGCTAGCATACAGTACGGATTCAGCACAAAGATTTAACAATAATTGGAAGGGCTGGTCTTGTTTATTCTCTATAAGCCATACATAATCTGATAGCCCAATAGGATTTGGTCTCTTGGAACCACCTCACATTGGTATCATATGGTGTTTATGTTATGTTATTTTTGTTTGTATATCCATCTTTGTTTTTCTTTCTTTTTCTTTATGTCTTAAGTTTTATAAAAGTACAACTCCCCTATTGAGCAAAAGATTCATGGTATGTAATCTTTCTGCCTCCTTCTCCTTTGTTTTAATATGATAAAAGACACTTGTTAACATATACGTGCAACTTGCATATTCTGTAAGATGACTTAACTGTTGAACAATTGTAACTTGCAATAACGTTTAATAAAAACAAATTGAAAAGAAAATGTTATTATTTTGAGACAGATAGAGCTTTTTTTGGTGGTGTTTAGTTACCACAGTTTTTTTTTATTTTTTGCTATATAAACAAAAAAAAAATTGCCGAACATTTGTTATAAAATCTGACAAATAAATGACTTTTCTTAAAAAATTTAGGCCAAATTGAGGCGCATGCACGGAGGACTCCAAGATGGCCCCTTAAGCCTGGAGCTTCGCATCAACCCGACCGAACGGCACACCCCATGACTGCCTGCAACTAGCGGGACAGCTGATGACCACATCAGCACCTAGGGCACACCCTCAGGAGTCGGTACATGTACAAGGGCTAGGCAAGAAGGGATCTACGGCTACAATTCAGCATCAAACCAGACCCGCTCGAATCCAAGATGGGTGCCGTGGCACAGGCTTGTGATGGCATGAAGGAGGAGATCTCTGAATTCCCAAATCTAAACCCCCCCACAGGCAGCTCCGGACCCCACAGTGAGTAACTACCACACTGAGGCACCCTCTCCAGTCTCCAATGAATCATTGATAGGACACATGATGGAGGACTTATTATTATCTCCTATGGGTTCAACTGAGGCCTACTCAGCCTTATCACAACAGCCTGGGCGCCTTCACACAGACACCCTTATCAACACTGCAGACCTGTTTAACAAATTGTCAGAGCTGCTTGACAGGGGTCTGACCACCACAGCAGCCAAAATTACAGGAGATATTAAAGCTGATTTCCAGAACCTGGGTGGCAGAATGGAGGCTATTGAACACAAGCTTGACACTACAGTAGCCAAGGCCAACCAAAACTCTGATCATATTCAAGTATTACAGGACCAGCTGGACACAGACCTTTCCAGGATTCATGATCTCGGGAACAGATCACAGAGATATCATTTTAGAATAAGGGGTCTCCCGGAGTCAATTATTGATGTCTCAACAGCAGTTCAGGACTTCATTAAAGGCCTCATTTCTGATATTCCACCACATAAGCTGGAACTAGATTGGGCACACAGAGCTTTGGGCCCCCCACGTAAAGATGGAGCCCCTAAGAGTGTAGTGGTCAAACCACATTTCTACACCGTGAAAGAAAAGATCATGAAAAAATCATGCTCGCAAGCACCTCTCCTCTGCCAGAACCATCCTGTACAAATCTTTGCAGACACCTCTGCCCCCCCCCCCCCCCCCCCAGGCAGTCACCAAATTTTTTTTTAACATGGCCCTTTAAAAAAAAAAAAGTCCTTAAGTGCACTGTGTTCGGGGGGCCAGACACACTGCACTATGAGGAGCACACCTTCAATGCAATCACGAGATTGCAGACGCGGCGCTTCATTGGCGGGGTCTGGAGCTGCTTTGCGGCGCAATCCATCACGCCGAACAGCTTCAGCCTGGCCGGGTGCTTTGTTCTCACTGTGAGAACAAAGTCACTTCCGGCGGGCTACAATAAGATGGACCGCCGTGAGGACTAATCCCCTTGTGTTCAGTGGAGAGGGGGGGAACACACGGAGAAAGCCAGGAACTAGCTGGAGAGAGACAGACACGGATTGAATCAGGGCTGTGCTGCCGGGGACACAGATGTAAAGAGGACCCTGCTGCTCTGCTGACGGGGACACAGATGTAAGGAGGGGCTCTGCTGATGGGGACACAGATGTAAGGAGGGGCTCCGCTGACGGGGATACAGATGTAAGGAGGGACTTCACTGACAGGGACACAGATGTAAGGAGGGACTCTGCTGACGGGGACACAGATGTAAGGAGGGACTCCGCTGAAGAAGACACGGATGTAAGGAGGGACTCCGCTGACGGGGACACAGATGTAAGGAGGGAATCCCCTGGGGGCACCTGATGTAAGGAGGGACTCCACTGGGGGCACCTGATGTAAGGAGGGACTCCGCTGGAGGCACCTGATGTAAGGAGGGACTCCGCTGGGGGCACCTGATGTAAGGAGGAACTCCGCTGGGGGCACCTGATGTAAGGAGGGACTCCGCTGGAGGCACCTAATGTAAGGAGGGACTCCGCTGGGGCACCTGATGTAAGGAGTTAACTCTGCTGGGGGCACCTGATGTAAAGACGGACTCTGCTGGGAGCACCTGATGTAAGGACGGACTCCGCTGGGGGCACCTGATGTAAGGACGGACTCCGCTGGGGGCACCTGATGTAAGGACGGACTCCACTGGGGGCACCTGATGTAAGGACGGACTCCGCTGGGGACACCTGATGGCACCTTGAGGCAGGCAACGTGGCAGGTGACACGCTCAGGGCTCCCACTGATTCTGCATTATGGTGAGTTGAATGATTTCATTTTATATTACAATGTAATAATAGAAATAATGTGCTTCAATCATCCTGACACCATAACAACCATGGTGCTGGGATGATTGAAGTGCTAACACCAGGTGCTTGGAGTATCTTTATCTGCTGATTGTTAAACTTTCTAGAATACACATATTTCTATTGTTGTGTAGGACCTGTGCCTGCTGTCCTTCCCTCTCTCCCTCCCTCTCCCTCCATCCCTCGTTCATCTCAGACGCTAACCACACCACCTTAGAGCCATGCCCACTATTTCGCTGAAACCACGCCCATTTTCACCAAGTGGGAGGTGTCTAAAAGGAAGGGCGGGGTCTGGCGCCCCCAAACTTAAACTCCTAAAACTTCACCAGCCGCCACTGCCCGCGACCATACTAAGGAGGCGGTCTCTGATACCCCTACTGAATGTTCTTTCACAGAAAGGCATTAAATATTGGTGGGCCTTCCCGTTTGCTCTCAAATTCACCTTCAAATCCAAAACCTACTCCTTCTTCAGCCTGCAGGAAGGTGAGAAGCTTTTACTGGGCCTGAGATCCATCACACTTGGCCCGCCTCACACCCCCTCTAGCTCACAATCGGGAGCCACAAAACACCAAACACCATCTAGTCCCATATCTCCACCGTCAAGCAACCTAAGGAAGGCAGATTTCCCTGATTTGAGAAGATACAGCAATGATACACCTCCTCCACCGGTCTTAACCAGTTTTTGAGAGATGAACCATCCATACATACCCTTCACCGAGACACTTCCAAGTTCGTTTACAAAGTATATAATTTGTCGGCCATTTGGCCACCCAGTTACTTGCACTGTCAAGACCCTTTCGTCGCAACCCTGGAGGCTAGACTTTGCAAACTGTTACTTGGCACCAAGCTTAGACCTACAGGATCCTGAACTGTTGGGCTCTTGAAGAAATCTCACATTAAGACTATCCACATCACTCTACAACCGTCCCCTCCAATTATTTTGTCTTGATGACCTAACCACTACTCTTCTCCTCCATACCCTTTCCCCATTCACCACTACCCTACCTCTTACCTCCTCCCTACCTCACCAAACCTTGACTGCCCTTGTCCTTCCTCATCCCCACTCTTATCCCTAACGTAACCAGAATGGGTAATTTTATGTTAATATTTAGAAGTAGGAGAGTTGCAGTCAGATAAATCTGAGTTTTTCAAATGTTCATGTTTTGGTGTGTCTCGGCCGGGGTGGCCTATTTCTGCGCCTCCCCCTACCCGGTGGCTATGGAATTTCCATGCCCACTTGGTGGGAACTTAGCCTCATATGATTAGGTTGAGACGAATGTTGGTACTGTGCGCAGAGAGAATCCTTTATTCTCCAGTCCCCTGGAGCTCCTAGTGGGCTCCTCTCTATACTTTTCTCTTTCTTAATTCCTTGCTAGTTCTTACCTCTTTTCTCCTTTAGCCGGCTTCTGGGATCTCTGTAACTCCACCGCTCCAACCAGGGACTTCACTTCTCATTGAAAAGGATCCTATGTGCAGTCCAGGTGCTTCTATGGGGTAAGTGACAGAGTATCAGATGAGAACCCTATCCCTCTGCTCGATGGCTGACAACACTTTGCCCTCTCCTTCACTGCGTGTTGCCTCACACAATACGCAGGGGATAAACTCCCCGGTAAAACGCTGTACAATTCTACAGATTATGCATTCCCAACAAAAATTTACATCGTCCTGCTTCAGGAAACACATTTTCCAAAGCAGTATAATCCTTCTTTTCTACATGCCAAGTACTCCATGTTTTTCCTTGCAAATGCTGAAGAAAAAACCAAGGGAGTAGCAATTCTAATTTCTAATAATTGCAAATATACACCTCAACTGGAACACAGGGACTCAGAGTAGAGATTTATTCTTGTAAAGGGCACTATAGATGACCAATTGTATTCCTTAATATTGTACTGTGCACCTAATCAGGGCCAAGACGCATTTTTCCAGGCGATCCTTAAAACATTAGCTCCCATGGAAAGAGGGACGGTAGTATATGGAGGTAGCTCAAATACTAACCTTGACCAAGGACTACACAAATCCAGAACCCCCAGTTCCAGCTCACCCGTCCACCCAGACGGAGACTCAAAATAGCTAAACTAATCTTCTTACACGTTTTAGTCGATGCTTGGAGAGAGATGAACCCAACAAAAAAGGGATTACACGCATTTTTCGTGCCCACACCAATCCTACTCCAGGATCAGCCACATTTTCATTTCCATACCCAGCATCCCGGCCATAGTCAAGTCGTCCATAAGGGATATGGTGTGTTCGGACCATTCCATAGTTCTAATCACCCTAAAGAGAAGCTCCAATCGCCCTAATCTCCTTGAATGGAGACTTAACAAATCTATTCTCAGCAACCCGGTTAAGACTTTGGAAATAGAGAAAGCCATACTTCCTTCTAAACAAAGTAGAGGAGGTGTCAGCAGAAACACTTTGGGTGGCCCACAAGGCCACTATTAGGGGCACATTAATTCAAATCTCTTCCCAAATTAAAAAAGAGCGAATGGTAGACATCGACAGACTAGAAAAGGAATTTAAACGCATGAGAAGTCTTTATAAACGGAACCCCAAACAGGTTCACACAGATAGACTAGATTCAGCTTGCCTTTCCCTAAACCTGGCTTTCACGGCCAAGGCTGAAAAAAGCAGTAGATGGAACAGAGCTAAATTTTATCACCAAAGGGATAAAATAGGTCCTATGTTAGTAGCCATATAAACCCGCCAACCACAACAGCGCACCTTACCTAAAATACAAGTATCGGGAGGGAATAATTCTTTGAATCCGCAACGCATCATGGAAACTTTAAATGCGTTTTATGAGAAATTATACAGCGTGGGGAACAATGATAACAAGGCCCATATGAATTTGTTTCTGGACTCGCTGCCAATCCCAAAACTGGAAACCCGACACCTGGGATAAACTGGAGGCCCCCGATATCAGTGGAAGAAGTACTTCTTGTCATTAAGACCCTTAAATAAGGGCCTGCCCCTGGCCCAAATGGCTTCCCAAAACTGTATTACAAAACGTTTGCGCAGACCTTAGCACCACACCTCACAAGCTTTTTTAACTCTAAAACTACAGGGGACCCCCTGGATAGACATCCTAATGCAGTTTTCATCTCCGTGATACCCAAACTGAACAAAGATCCAGGGAAGGTGGGGAACTATAGGCCCATTTCCTTAATCAACAACGATATGAAGATCATAAACAAGACCCTAGCGAATCGCATGGCATCCTTTATTGGTCTTTATGTCCATAAGGACCAAGTGGGATTCATCCCAGGTCAACAAGGTCCAGACCAAATCAGGAGAGCGATTGATATCACATCCTTACTACAATCAAGATGGGTCAGGGAGAATAATCAAGAAGGTTTGCTCCTTTTGATTGATCTCCAAAAAGCCTTTGATTCGCTCTCATGGCCTTACCTGTTCAACATCATGCACCGCTGGGGTTTTGGTCAGAAGTTCATGGGTCTCATGGAAGCTCTCTATTCCTCCCCAGAAGTGTGAGTACACCTACAGGGATGTTACTCAGAGCCTATTAAAATACCTAGAGGGATGAGACAGGGTTGCCCCCTATCCCTCTTAATATTTGCAATCGCTATAGAGACCCTGGCGATAGCTATTCACAACCAACCTGATATCCAAGGGGTCAACTGTGGCCAGCAGACACATAAATGTGCCTTGTTTGTGGACAATCTATTATTGTTCATCACATCACCGACAACCTCACTCCCAAACATCTGCAAACTGCTGGAGGACTTTACTAGGGCTTCGGGGGTTATGGGTTAATCTCTCTAAGTCCCAAACTCTAAACATAACAGTTCCACACCCAATTGCAGAGAACCTCAAAAACTCCTTCCAGTCTTAGTGGAGCGACTCTACCATTCGATATCTGGGAGTAGAACTCTCTCCAAAAGTCGAACAACTCTATAAGGTTTGTTGACGTTATCTCATATCTATATTCAGACTGGGAGGAAGCGGTATATGACGAAAGCACTCAAGCGGAGTGTGGGACGTTTCGTTACATTAATGGCAAGCAGTGGGATGCTTCCTGCAGTCTGGGACATCCAAACCTCCACCTGGATCCAAGATCAGGATAGCAGACTTTGGTCACCCCAGCAGAGATATGGATCTGGCATTAGAGTTCCTGGGGCTGCTGCGGATTGTCCTTTCAGCATATTCCAGGACTGTGTCCGGGGATGAATACCTGGAACTCAGGCAGCAGATTCGGGTAGGACTCTGGATTGGAGCCCTCCAGGTCGCTGGTATGCAACAGGGCAAGTGCTTTCCAACCCCAGAACAATGGGCCAGTGACCAAAGGGAGTTACGAATGGCATTCCTGGGAGAGCGGCATCAGGAGCAATGGGTGACTGAATTGTACAGGCTGGTCCAGCAGGAGATAGAGCTAAACAATCATTATTGGGCTCTGCAATGGCACACAGAGTAGAAATATTTAGAGGAGACAACAGAATGCTCTCCGGAGGGATATGATTTTGGCGGCCCTGGATTGCTGTGGGAGAGCATTACAGATCATTTTGTGTTTTGCGATGAAGGGGTACCTACCCTTGAGGACCTGCGAGAATACAGAGAGGCTATGCTCGGTCTTGCAGGGGTCTCAGAGCTTAACCCTGATCTGGACTATTTGCTAAGGAAGGAACAGTATCTGAAAAGGGCATACAGGAAACTGCTAGAACATGTTCAGCAGCATGCCAGAGAATCGACAGTGCAAACTCCGGAGATTGCCGTCTCCAGAGCTGAAGTGCTGACAACAGGGCAGAGCTCTGCTAACCTCTGCCCAGCACCACCAGCAGCTTCAGCCTCCCTGAGAGAAGAGGCAGTCAGCCTTTCTCCCACAATACTGACAATGACATGGGATTTTCTGCCAGCAACATCTGTGGAGTTACCAGAAACTTCTGCAGCTGAAGCGCTGACAACCAGACAGAGGGTCCAAGACCTCTGCTTTACACTTGTGGCAATTCCAGAGGCCTAGGGAGAGAAGGTGGTGGTCTTTCCTCCCCAGCAAGGATCCATGCACCTGGGAGACAGTACCAAAGACATGTCGTCCCAGAAGCCAGATGAGGGTAAGGGAGGTGAAGCAGCCGGCTTCCCTTGCTAGCAGCAGATGGCATCCCAGAATGATACCAGCAACCCAGCAGAAGGGCTGGCAACAGGGCCAAGTGCTGCTGGCCTCTGCCCTCAACTAACAAAAGATGCAGTCTATATCTGTATACCTCAGGGATGCTGGGCAGTTGGCCCAGATCCCTAACAGCATGATGAAGTGAGCCCAGCCACCCTGTCTTCTCTCCAGCGGCTGAAAGGACTCCTGGGAGCAGGGCCAGTCCGCACTTCTCCCCAGCAGCAGGTATGTTCTCTGGGAGAGGCAGAGGTTGGTTGGGTGAGTAATGCTATGTTTGTGACAATTTATTTGGGGTACTGTGTGGATACCGGTATTAGGGGACTGGAACTACTGACTAACTTCGGAGTCAACCTGTCTGGGGTCTCCTCCTATGTTAGTCTGCTGCCTAAAGGGGAGAGATGTGACGGGAGTCACTTTGGGTGGTGGGCCCGTGGAACCCAGAATCCCCTGTGGAGGTTGGGAAACCCTTGCTTCAGCTCTCCATGCACCTCCTATGTCTAAGTCACCCTGTGTCTCTAATAGGGGCACAGGGTGACCGAGAAATCCAGTCTGATCTGTACTAATCAGACTCACTGTACAACCACACTGGAATATTATAAATATATATATATATATATATATAGTGTATATTGTCTCATTTTGTTGTGTACCCTTTGCTGGGTCGTTTGGGGTGTGGTTGTATTCCATTGTTCTATTGTGTCTGTCTGTGTCAGGGCTGGGCCCAGCCCTTCCTTCTCTGAGCTGGCCGCTCAGGTGTCGGCTAATTGCCAGCTCCTATCTCTCCACAGTGACTCACCTGTTGATGACCCTGCTCGTCGGTCCTGCCTGCTTAAGCTGTCCAGTCCAGATGATCTCTGCCTTCGCCTTGGTCACATCTCTAGAGACGCTCTCCTGTGTTCCTGTTAGACTTGCTTGGCTGACATTCCTTCTGGCGCTCTGACATTTTGGCTTGTCTGACTATCCGTTCTGGTTCCTGAACTCTGGCTATTTTTTTACTACGTTTACTCTGTTTACCTTTTTTTATTATTATTAAACAAGTGTGATTTACTGTACTTCTGTCTCAGTCTCATTCATGATTTCTGATGGTCTGCCTTGGGAGAAAAGTATATTATGGGGTGTATGTCTATGTGGGGGGGGGGGGGTGATTCCTCCAGCAGCCCCTCCCTGCTGATAAGACTGTTTACTGATGAGAAGTTGGAATACACTGGCCCGTGTGTCTATTGTTATTGGACAGTTTACCCCGTCCTGAATGCAAAGGGAGGGGTTGTCCCTGAGTGTTACCTCTCTGTACATGAAATATGTGAAACCTCTAAGGGGATTTTTAAGGCAATGAAATATGGATTGAAAATTAAAAAATCAATTTATTGATATAGATCAAAATTTAAAAAAATACAAAATCATTACAATAGTGACACATCGATAGATAATAACAATTCAAAATTTTTTTAGTCAAAATATTATCTGTACTGAATAACAATAATTCCATAAAGAAGGAGTATAGGAGAAGAGGTGATGTATCTCACTACCCATTGGGGTCACCACAGATGACAACCGTGGCGTGGAGTAGTGGAATTCCAACGCGTTTCAACATACATATTTCACAAGTCTTCTTCAGGGAAATACATCACAGTCTAGGAAACCAAAAATCATAATGTTACAATCAATGATAATAAATGTGTATATCCTCCGCTAGAATGAGAATATCACAAACACTCACGTCCTCCCAGAGCATCTCATAAATTTAGTGCGATCACTCATGTCGGGATAGGGGGTCCCACGCCTCAGGATGTTGATACTGTCCTATAGCTCTACAAGACGACTGGATACTGAAAAGATCCCAGTGTTAGGCGTTTTGCAGCACGAAATAGCTGTCTGGAAAAATAGGGCAAATTAATGTCCGTGTATCCAGTCGTCTTGTAGAGCTATAGGACAGTATCAACATCCTGAGGCATGGGACCCCCTATCCCGACATGAGTGATCGCACTAAATTTTTGAGATGCTCTGGGAGGACGTGAGTGTTTGTGATATTCTCATTCTAGCGGAGGATATACACATTTATTATCATTGATTGTAACATTATGATTTTTGGTTTCCTAGACTGTGATGTATTTCCCTGAAGAAGACTTGTGAAATATGTATGTTGAAACGCGTTGGAATTCCACTACTCCACGCCACGGTTGTCATCTGTGGTGACCCCAATGGGTAGTGAGATACATCACCTCTTCTCCTATACTCCTTCTTTATGGAATTATTGTTATTCAGTACAGATAATATTTTGACTAAAAAAATTTTGAATTGTTATTATCTATCGATGTGTCACTATTGTAATGATTTTGTATTTTTTTAAATTTTGATCTATATCAATAAATTGATTTTTTAATTTTCAATCCATATTTCATTGCCTTAAAAATCCCCTTAGAGGTTTCAAAAATTTCAAAAAATTCTTATATGGGATGATGGCAATGACACATCCATACCACCGAGGTCATATGTATATACAAAACCTCTCTGTACATGTGTTTCAATAAACAGTTCATGTTCCAGCTTGCAGCCAAACAAATCCTGCCTTGTCCCTGGTTGTAATATGCGGCTAATATCTAATATCTATATTCAGACTGGAGGGAGCGGTATATGACGAAAGCACTCGAGCGGAGTGTGGGACGTTCCGTTACAAGGTTAACTTCTCCCTGCTGTATAAAAAGCTTGAAGCGGATCTCAAAGGTTGGCCGCTCCATGAGCTATCCTGGCTGGGGATGATAAAGACGGTCAAAATGACGTTACTTCCTAAATTACTCTACCTATTCAGATCCCTCTCGATCCCTCTAAGAAAGGCCCACCTATGGACATTTCAAAGCAAAATCATAAAATTTATCTGGGGAACCTCAGGACACCGCCTCTCGAAGCATACTTTATTTAGTCCAAGAGCAAAGGGGGGAGATTGGGGGTCCCTTAGCTACTATGGTACTACCAAGCGGCAAGCTTGGCACAACTATTGGTCATCTACACACGCCTGGAGAAACCTGATTGGGTGCAAATAGAGCGGCAAGCGGTCCTGGCACACACATTGGATTTCCTTCTCTGGTGCCTTCCAAGAGATCGCCCACAGATAGTGTCACCCGTGTTATCTAACTCTATAGCCCTTTGGGATGACCTGAAAGGCCTCCCCCCCTAACTTCGAATATGCAACCACTAGCGCGTATTTATCATAACCCCAAATTTACACTGGGAATGAACATTACGGCCTTCAGATGGTGGTTAGATAAAGGGTTATACTGCATTGGACACTACCTAACCCCCCTGAGCCCGCTTTCGCTTAGCTATTGTAAAAGTACATTAAAGATGCCAGAATCGGAGCGGTATAGATTCCTGCAAATTTCCCACTTCTTAAACTCCCTATGGAAAAATAAACCAGAACCCCCAAGATTAACAGACTACGAACAGTGGTGTGGCCAGACCACAGGGCAGAAGGGGGCATTTCCACTAATTACTTGTCACTTGCCTCAGACAAAAAAAAGTTACTTTACATGCACGCATGGGAAAGCGAAATCCAGGTCGGCTGAATGCCGAAACCTGGCATAAATTTTTTTTCGGTCCTACAGAGGCATACACAATATTGCACTGATTGAGGCAAACCTCAAAGTAGTTACCAGGTGGTATCTAGTCCCAACAAGGTTGGCAAAAATATTTCCTTCTTCCTTCCCTCTTTGCTTTAGAGAATATGATACACCAGATCCATGATCCATATCTAGTGGGATTGTCTGAGAATCAGAAGATTTTGGAATAGAATATTACACATGACTCGCAAAGTAACAGGATGTCAGATCCCTAAGGACCCCTCTGTAGCATTGCTCAATGCCCAATCACCTGACACCAATAGAGCCACCCGGGATTTAATCTTTTTCATATTTTTGGGAGCTAAATTAACCATAGCAAGAGCATGGAAACAACCAAAGGTCTCCTTTACTGCAGCTAAAGAAAATTTCCTAGATAATGGCCTGAGAGAAAATGGTTAGCTCTCTGAAAGACACAGCGGCTAAGTTTGAGTTAACATGGGAGCCCTGGGCGACTTATATAGGTATTACTAGATAACACTGTGTAATTTAAGGAGATGGGGGGAACTCCCGGAAGGTTGGCTAATCTTAATACTTTCTTCCTTTTTCCTACTTCTTTCTGACTTTTCTATCCTTGTAAAATTTTCTTTGTACTATCTTGCAGTGCACACCAGACTTCGCATTAGACCGCAAGGTCAAGGATCAATTATACAGAGGCCTCTCATATATGGATCACCTAATGTACATGATAGGTACACTGATGTTAAATTCTCGATCTGGTTGACTGATTGTACGTTACGTCTAGACTACGTAAGAATGTATTGAAAATGTATTGAAATAAAAACAAATTAGGTCAAAATGTATTCTGCTACATTTCTTTGGTAAAAATAATAAATAACTCAAATCGGTGTATATTATTTAATCTGTGTTATAAAAGTTAGAATCTACAAACCATGATACATACAGAGTATTTGAAAACTGATCAGTCCTGATGTACTGACTGCCTATCTCATTTCTTGAGACCTTAAAATTCCAGGACAATACAAATACTCACATTAGTGGTGAGAACCTCCACCATGTTCTCATACTTACAATTTAAAAAAAATGTATTCCAACTTTATATTGAAAACCTAATCACTAATACAGTGCTCTAAATATACACACAGTCTTTTAGATCAATAAAGTCCCCAATAGTTTTCTCATGCCACTGTGCAGGTAAGTTCTTAAAACAGGTCGCCATGTGCTGTCCTCCAGCAAATGCACCACCTGCTCACCTTCACAAACTGACCTATGCATTTTATAGGTCCGACTGTGCTTTCCCCTTTAACTGGGGTGTTCCTATTCAACTCAAGACTTCTCCAGATGCATTAAACAGGATCCACCACAGTATGTATTAAGCTCTCCAAGATTACTCCATCAACACTCAAATAAATCAGAAGATGGCCATCAATGTGCATACCATTTAAAATGACCAATTTATTAAAAGCCTTTAAACTATACACTCACATTTATAATTTATATTTATATAAATATATGTCTATATCTATAGATATATCTATAGATATAGATATATATTTATAATTTATATTCCGGTGCGCAACAAAATACATCACATAACATGACAAGTATTTCCCCCTCAAGAAGCTTCAGACATCAGCATTAGCAACACTATTCTCGCAGACGTCACTTCCGGTTTACGGGATTCTTCAGTGAAGAAGAATTGGGTAGGTCTTTGTCAGACCATCTTCACTGCTGTTCTGCTAGAGGACCTGGAGCTATTAATTCATGCAGCATTAGAAGTTCAGAGACAGGAAGAGGATGGGGCATCTCTGCACAGAAGATCTCTACAGGATGCAGCTGCCTGCAGAACATAGGACATACTTTAATACAGCTAAAAATCGCTGAAGCTGTACAGAAAAAATGTTAAAGCTAAAGTTATTTTTTTTAAATCAGCATGAAGAACAGTACTTACATTGAAGTGTCCCTTGTGCAGTTGCTGTGCAGTTTGTTTAAATCTTCAGTCCTCTGCTCCCCCCAACATACCCCCCTGCAGTGGTAATCTTCTGCTGTTGTTGGGAGGGGTAACAAAAGCTGATTGACCTGTCATAGGCAAAGTGACAACTTTGCCCACCCTCCCCTATCCCATGTTTCCTCGTCTTTCCTCTCTAGCTTCATAGAAGCTTGCTTGTGCAGATAAAAAAAAAAAAAGTTCAGCTTTAAAGTGTTACTAATTTCACAACAGTAAAATCTGTGTCTATATGCAGTAAAGCATGCTTGTTATACTTACTGTGGAACCCAATGGGCTAATCCTCTGCATTGTGTAAAAAGGCTGTTTGATCCTGTCTTCTCTGATCTACCCCTTCTTCCACTGTCCCCAATATATCTCCTGATAAGACAGAGCCTTGGGGGCCCTCTGCACATGCTCAGTTTGGTGTGTATTGCTAGAGAGATTTTTTTTCTTGGGAGGGTGCATGTGATCAGCACAGGGCCAATCAGCACTGTCTGGACAGAGGGTCAGGGGTCCTGCAGCCTCGTAGGACAGTCAGAGTAGAATGAAAACTCCTCCTACAAGCTTTAACCAGACAATGATAGAAGTCACAAGACTGCTATATACTGCTGATGAGAAAAGGTATTTAGCATTTTAGTTTTACTGAAATAATTGCATTTTCATGTTCTGTGTACTGTGGGAGACTGGATATAATGAATGCAGGGTCCTGAGTTTAGTAACACTTTAAGCTCAAGTTAGGTGTGCATATTTAGAAAGGATGCATATTAGGTATATGGCACGCCTTACTATAATAGAAAAAAAGGAATGATGGCACATTTATAGGATGCTCAAGGAGGTTTGGCTGACAGCAACCATAAGGATTTGCAGTGAGGTTGGCAGATGCACAATATATTGACTGGTATAGGTCATGTCCCTTGTAGAAAGACCTTACTAAAAAAGTAGTTCTAGTCATAGAAGTTCACTAGTTGTATCTTTATGTTAGTAAGTGGACAGGCACACAGTTTTTCTTGCACAGCCCCTGCAGGGTAAATTAATCATTGTATTCTGGATAATCCAGAGAATAATAAACACATTACACACTATGTCAACACGTCATCTGACAGAGTACTCAGAGTACTACAAGGCCTTATTATGTCTGTGTAACACTGCCAGAAGAAAGAAAGCCAGCTGTCTGGTCTAGCAGGAAAAAACTATTAAAATTACATGACTAATGACAACTACATACATACAATAACAAGAGCAAGGCAAATCATATGCATCAATAACTCAGAGGTTTACTGTTTTTTTTTTTAAAGGCTGATTGAAGTCCATATACTGTACATATAGGGGCAGAAGCTGTTGCCACTGTTCTCCAAGCTTCAATTACCCTGTCCTAATCCTGTGTTGTTTCTCCTGTACATCCATGGTACACAGTACACAAAGTATTGCTGCTCTCTGTGTGAACGTGGCTGGATCTGTACATAGGGTTGCCACCTTTTCCTCAAGCCAAACCCGAACACTTTACTGGCACACGGCATTTTTTTAGCATACACTATAGACAATAGGATTGTAAAAGACCTTGCAGCGGGTAGTGAGATGTACACCAACAGACTTTGAGGGCTGGGAAAGATGAAACGGCCTGTATGCTTTTATGTCAGTCAGCTACTTTTTTGTTTTTTAAATAAAAAATCTTGATGGTATTTCACTATCGTGAGTTCCGTTTCTCCTTGAAGTGCTTATATGGATTTTTATCTGTGAGATCTGCTTGCACTGTCTGTGATGCTTAGTGTGGCAGTTGCCCCATGGATAGATGCTGAAGCGCTGTATTACATTCTGATCTGGGGGGGTCAAAATTATGGGGGATCTGTTCTCTTTAGATGTGTGGCATGGAAGAAGAATTTATCAATTTTAATATTTTTTCACATGATTGGACTTAAGTTATTGCACAGTTATGCCCTGTACACACGGTCAGATTTTCCAACGGAAAATGTGTGATAGGACCTTGTTGTCGGAAATTCCGACCGTGTGTAGGCTCCATCACACATTTTCCATCGGAATTTCCGACACACAAAGTTTGAGAGCTTGCTATAAAATTTTCCGACAACAAAATCCGTTGTCGGAAATTCCGATCGTGTGTACACAAATCCGACGCACAAAGTGCCACGCATGCTCAGAATAAATTAAGAGACGAAAGCCATTGGCTACTCCCCAGTTTATAGTCCCGACGTACGTGTTTTACGTCACTGCGTTCAGAACGATCGGATTTTCCGACAACTTTGTGTGACCGTGTGTATGCAAGACAAGTTTGAGACAACATCCGTCTGAAAAAATCCATGGATTTTGTTGTCAGAATGTTTGATCAATGTCCGACCGTGTGTACGGGGCATTAGTGTTCACTTATTTTAGGTATATGTTCATAGGAAAATTATTAGTAATTAATTGTATGAATTATCAGATGTTCACATCAATGTAGGATAATAAATTACATACTGAGATATATAAATATGTTTGGTTAATCACATGCATACAATATATAAAAAAGTGCAGCGCTAAATAAGAATGGTGTTAAACCTTATATAAATGACTAATATTTGAACATTCCAAATATGTGCAGAATATACTTAAATACACACAAAAATATAAAGTACAAAATTATTGACATTGAGAGTCCTCACTGTAAAGAGTGATTGAAAGATTGAAAAATAGTCAAAAACAATAAGTGAAAAACAGTTTGTGACAAAAAAATGTTGAAATGTTGATCCCGTTGAATAGATATCAACCTCCTAATATAAACGCAATGGTGCGTGAAGATAATGAGAGAAACCACCACTGATAAAACTGAGGCTTACCGGAACATATGGACTCAATAAGGCATATGCCAAATGAGTCGTCAAAGCTTTTTGGTAACAACGCACCAAGTGTTGGGAACGTCAGTGTTTGGAGATGTTTGGACACCGGAAGTTGATAATCACACTTTCCTCCGGGGGACACAAATCTCAAGAGCAGGACCTCAGAAATAGAATCCGTAGCATGGGTTCACAGATGTTTAGCCATAAATTAAATAAAAATCCCACATAGTGTGAATCCGCTTAACAGGAAATGTATTAAAAAGGTAATAGAAAACACTCACATTTGAGTAGAACAACAAGCGCTTGTATAACTGGACTGGTAAAGCTATGGAATCAGTAGGCTCGACCCAACGCGTTTCATCTAAGAAGACATCATCTGGGGTGGGGTGGTCAACCCCAGATGATGTCTTTCTTAGATGGTCATGGTCTGGGGCTGCATGAGTGCTGCCGGTACTGGGAAGCTACAGTTCATTGCGGGAACCATGAATGCCAAAATGTACTGTGACATACTGAAGCAGAGCATGATCCCCTCCCTTTGGAGACTGGGCAGCAGGGCAGTATTCCAACATGATAACGACCCCAAACACACCTCCAAGACAACCACTGCCTTGCAAAAGTAGCTGATGGTAAAGGTAATGGACTGGCCAAGCATGTCTCCAGACCTAAACCCTAATGAGCATCTGTGGGGCATCCTCAAATAGAAGATGGAGGAGAGCAAGGTCTTTAACATCCACCAGTTCTGTGATGTCGTCATGGAGGAGTGGAAGAGGACTCCAGTGGCAACCTGTGAAGCTCTGGTGAACTCCATGCCCAAGAGGGCTAAGACAGTGCTGGAAAAAATGGTGGCCACAGAAAATATTGACATTTGGGTCCAATTTGGACATTTTCACTTAGGGATGTACTCACTTTTGTTGCCAGCGGTTTAGACATTAATGGCTGTGTGTTGAGTTATTTTGAGGGGACAGCAAATTTACACTGTTATACAAGCTGTACACTCACTACTTTACATTGTAGCAAAGTGTCATTTCTTTAGTGTTGTCACATGAAAATATAGAATAAAATATTTACAAAAATGTGAGGGGTGTACTCACTTTTGAGAGATACTGTACCCACTCAGATATATACACATATATATACACACACTCAGATATACACAGATACATTCATACACACTCAGATATATACAGTCAGATGCATGCATACACACATATATACACACTCCGATATATACAGTCAGATACATGTATACACACACACTCAGATATATACAATCAGATACATATATACACACTCAGATATATACAGTCAGATACATGCATACACACACATATACACACTCAGATATATACACACATATATACACACACTCAGATATACACAGATACATTCATACACACTCAGATATATACAGTCAGATGCATGCATACACACATATATACACACTCAGATACATGTATACACACACACTCAGATATATACAATCAGATACATATATACACACTCAGATATATACAATCAGATACATGTATACACACATATATACACACTCAGATACATGCATACACACACTCAGATATATACTGTACATATGCTCAGTTATATACACGCACACACACATATACACACACTGAGATACATACATGCACTCAGATACACACAAACATGCATAAATACACTAGACACAACCACAACACACTATCAGAGGAATACATACATATGTAGCCTAGTAAAAGGCAGCCAGCTTCTCTCCTTCCCTCTCTGTCTTGCTGTTTCCACACTCACTGCCCAGTCCGTGCAGCTCCTTCCTCTTCCCACACACTCTCACAGCTCCTCTCCAATACATTGGTCTGTCAGAGTGAACAGTCCTGAGAGGGCTCCAGAAGCCGGAACTATGAGCAGAGTATCGGAAACTGCGGCCAGGAGGTTCTGTATCCCTCCACAGAGACAAACAAGTCCCTTGTAACTAGGGCTGTTTGCATCCAAACAACTACAAATATGTAAAGATAGGTGACATTCTGATACATGTAATAGATGCTAGATTCTGATTAAGCTTTTCATTTTGAGGGTTCCCTGGTGTCCGGGTGTGAGGCAGCCAGAAACCCGGACAGAAAGCTGTCTGGGGGCGTGACCGCTGACTAGATGTGAGTGTGTGTGTGGTGAGAGGAGAGGAGGATGCGTGTGCCTCTCCTCTGTCTCTCCTGTTTCCTCCCTGTTTCCCCCCTGCTTCCCCCTGATATAGCAGAGCTGGCCCCAGCTGGCCGCTGGCTACAGTGGCCGGTGACTGCGGGAGTGGATGGAGCGGCGGTCACCCGGGCTGTGAAGGATAGGAGGAGCAGGGTAAGACGACCGCAACTACCTACTTCTCAGCTGACCGTTTGGCCTCTTGGAGCGCGGACGTGCTGACGGAGCGGTAGGATGGGGGAGAGAGAGGAGCCGGGAATACCCCTGCATGACGCTGCCAAGCCGTGAGGGAACCCCCTGAGGGAATTCGAAACTGAGGATCCCTACCGAAGGTGCCAGTGAAGAGAGGTGGGAGAAGTTGGTCACATACAGGCGACATGCAAGTGATGTGCAATGCAAACTGGAGTGATGGGGGGATGTCAACTGATTGATGAGTGACTTTATCATATCCAAAACACATGTGTGTACTCACCACCTGTACCCGGAGACCCTCGGATGTCAGGGCTGTTTTGCCTTAGAGATTTCTTTGTGCCCAGAACACTATATAATGGCGTAGATACACAATACCTGCGGACAGTGCTCTGAGAATTTTTTTGCCCCTAAAAGGCGCTGAATGGTTAATTTTGAAGGTGTTGCTTATGGCTAGCTAGGACAATAAGCTACAGTTTACTGTGCTATGATATCCTAAGTGAACTAAGCTTAAACTTTTGCTTCATTACTTGGACGTTTAGATGCACATGGTGTCTAGTGTTTTTTTACTCTCAGGCTCTTGAGGGTTGTTTTTTTTTTTTTCTTTTTCTTTTGCTTCTCCTTCCCGGCCCCCTGCTCCCTCCTTTTACTGGATCCCTGGCGACACGTTCAGTAAAGGAAAAGGAAAAGGGGAACCAGGCTGCAGTGCAGTAGCTAAATTGGAGAAGTTTACTCATACTCCTGGAAAGTCACCTAACAAAGGGCCTCCGCAGTTAAGTGTAAAGGCCCAATCAGGACCCTCTCAGGATAGAAAGAGCCAAGGTCAGGGTCAGAAAGCCACAGTATCAACGGGTACAAAAATGGCAGGTAACAGGGTGGCAGAAAGTGAGATTTCAGCACCTCCTACTGAACCGACCCTTCATACAGCTCCAGTATTACAGGAAGAACCACTTGAACCACAACATTGAAGGAGATACTTAGGGTCGTAAACACATGTAAATGCTCACTGAATAGTTTATGTGAACAAATTGGGGGAATTAAGGAGGAACTGCTTGTGATGGGCCAGGATTTGAAGAAAGTGGGGGAAAGGATGGGCATGGGGATGGGAGGTGGGTGCGAAGGGGAGGTACAATATTATTTATATAAAAAGGTATATACAGGATGGGGATAAAGATATAAATAAAATGCACAAAGACACAAAGAAAGTATGCTGTGCATCAACAAAAAACGGGATAAGCACAATAACATTTTTTAAAGTACAATTATGGGTAAATGACACTTATGTAAGAATAGAAAACGGTGAAATGTTAATAGTTTGGTGTGTTCTCTCATTAAGGAAGGGGTATAACGCATCTGCCCACTGTCCTCGCCCTTCATTATCTCAGGAACATTATAGAGACCCCCTGGATGCAAATTAGTGTACTTAACATAGCCTCCTGGAATGTCAGGGGGCTTGGTAACCCGGTAAAAAAAACGGCAGTTTTTTCCACACTCGAGAAAGGTCGGATAGATTTGGTCTGCCTACAGGAGACGCACCTAACGAGAGACTCGATTGTAGGCCTGTATGGTAAGAAATTTTGGTTCCAATACCATTTGATGCACTCCTCATATTCTAGGGGAGTGAGCACAATGGTAAGAACCGGTGTGTGCTTCTCCTGTAAGGAAGTCAAGATAGATACAGAAGGGCGTTATGTGTTTTTACATTGTCAGATAGAAAACAAATCATACATTGTGGCCAATCTTTATATTCCACCTCCTTTTAAGACGGAGGTTTTTATATAAATTGGCAGAATATTTGGAAGATAAGGAGGACATACCTGTCATAGTGGTGGGGGACTTTAACGAAGTTCTGGATAAGAGAAAAAATAGATTTCCACTGGGGAAACAATCTGACAAAGTTTCTGAGGGACGGTTAGCTCAACTTATGTATATGGAAAAATGCAGCGCATGTACAAGTAAATATATGTGTTTCTAATGGTGAAACAGTGCTAAAATAATTAGCCAGAGGTGAGTTTAAACAAAAACGTCCATAAATGGATGTGAATGTCCAACTGCACAGGAGGTGTAGGTACTCCAAGGGGTGGTGGTAATCTGATGGTTGTCAGAAGTCACCTTGCATCTTAAAACGACTTCCCAGCAGGATGAGCCAATCAGAAGAAATGCAAAAAAGACTCTTACCAGATCCCGTGGATTCCCGTGTCAGCGACAGGGAATCGCATGCGCAGTTTGTCACCAATGACGTGGAATGGAAGGTCTGGAATCGCCAATCCTTTGGGTTGTGGTCTGTATAGATCTCCGAAGGCAACCGGATGGGTCCTCACACCGAACAGTCAAAGCGTGGATCAGGAGTTTCCAAAAGGACACCAAAGGGGCGGTTGGAGGTACTGGGCCTCATGCAGTAAATGTGAAAACAAAAAGGATATGCCTCCACATGGTGCAGATAAAAAAGGGTATTTTTATTGAGAAAACAACCATAAACAAATAAAAACGTGATCACGATGCATAAAAACAAATGGGCAACAAGGAGAGTGGTATATGAACCCGACGCGTTTCGACCTAGGGGTCTTCAACAGGGGCATAGACCACCCACTCCAGGTTGCCATATATATATAATAAAAAGTATCAAGAGAGGACCAATCACAATGAGTGAAAAAACAAGACATTTCATTGGGTGGGTACAATCACATGACTTGCTTATATAACTAACCATGAGGTTCATACATGGTGTTTATAAATGAATAGATAACACTGGAGTGAAAAAAAAGGGAACTGTAGAAAAATCAACCAGCAGAGAAACAGATAACTGAGAAATCTCTCTAGTGATGATAAAGGACTTTGTGTTTAGACCTGATAGAAATTCACTCCTCTGCTGACAGTCCAGCAGAATGTACCGCCCTGTCAGCTAGAGGAGCCAATCCCAAGTGGGTAGACAAAGGATGTTGGATGGAGCAACCAATGGGCGGCTGTATACGAGCCGACCCTTGTCCCTGCACATCAGCGTGTCCAGCCCGTGGAGGGAATGACGTCACGTCCGTAGGCGTGTCCGGCGTCTCCCTCTCACGTGACTCGTTCGACCAATCAGAGAGCAAGCGTCCGACCCCGCTCTGCTGCTCGTACCATCCGTACACAGCAGAGGGATATGACGTGACGCGGGCACACCAGTCGTCTCAGCACTCAAGCATCACAACTGACGGATGCTCAATGTGGCCAAACAACGTCTCGGATCAGTATACAAAAAAAAATGTGTGAAAGGGCAAAGCAAATACCGATAACCCGGAAATGTACATAGAGGTTATGTGGACAGGAAAGACTATTGAAATTGGGGACACAAATTGTGAGATATGTTATGATAAAAAACGTCTAAATAAAATAAATAAATGTGTAAAGGGTTGACGTGAATAGCTCACAAGTATCACTTGTGATCCCTATGTATTAAGAGTCATTATAATAGACCAAATAGGTCAGATTTAAATAGACAAATTTTTTTTTTTTTAAAGTTTTTTAGTCCCACAAGTTCCACGCATTCCAGCTATATATTACCTTCCCAAAGTCCACAAGGACTTAGTCAATCCCCCTGGCAGACCTATTGTCAGTGGGATTGACTCCCGTATTGGAAAGTATGTAGATTTTTACTTGCAGCCGTTGGTTCGTTCCACTCAGTCATATCTCAAAGACACTAGGGACACTATAAAATTATTGGAACCAGTTTCTGTTTCCGAAGGGATGCTTCTAGTCACAGCTGATGTGGCGGCACTGTATACGTGCATCCCGCATCACTTGGGCTTTGAGGCGGTTGAGAAACACCTGTCCAGAGACAAAAAGCTCCCCTCCCTTCAGCGCAACTTTATCATGCAATTACTCATATTTGCAACGGAACATAACTATTTCTGGTTCCAAAATCAATTCTTTTTACAGAGGAGGGGCGTGGCTATGGGGGCCAAGTTCGCCCCCAGCCTCGCTAACCTCTTCATGGCCCAGGGGGAAGAGGATTTCGTCTATGCGGCTCAGAGATCCGAGTTGATCCTCTGGGCCAGGTACATAGACGACATCCTCTTCCTATGGGATGGCGACCGTACATCGCTTGATATTTTTATGACCAGTCTTAACACCAATGATAGAGGAATATCTTTGAGCTATGAGGCCAGCTCCACTAGTGTACATTTTTTGGACTTAGAAATATTTGTGGTGGATAAGCATCTTGAGTTCCGCACGTATTTCAAAGCCACAGACCGGAACGGATTTATTCCGCTTGACAGTTGTCACCAGGAGCAATGGCTCAAGTCTGTCCCCCGTAGCCAATTCTTGAGACTACGGCGTAATTGCACCAGTGTTATTGATTTCCAGTCACAATCACAAGTTCTGAGAGATCGATTTATTGAAAAAGGTTATGATCCCAAACATCTAGATGAGGAATTAAATAGGGCACTATTCACTGATAGAGAATCTACCTTGATAGAACGCCCCAAATCCACAGTTGAACCTATACATAAATGGTCTTTTTTCACTACTCATTCCATTCAGTCTAAACAAGTGAAAGCTATATTTAAGAAACATTGGAAAGTGCTTCTAAATGACAATCTTCTTGGGTCAGTTCTTCCTGAACGGGCGGCTGTTGTATTCAGGGGAGCACGGTCCATTCAAGGACAGATTGCTCCGAATATAATAGATCCCCCCAAAAAAGTATCCCTTTTTCAGGAATGCCAGGGCTATTACCCCTGCCGTAGATGTAATGTCTGCCTCCACAACATCCGAGGTAGACAAAAAAGTACCACTTTCCAATCTACGGTCACTTCTCTTACATACCAGATGAAACATTTTACAACTTGCACTTCACAATACATTGTTTATCTGATTACTTGCTCCTGCCACAAACAGTATGTCGGTCGTACCATCAGGACTTTTTCTATACGAGTCAATGAACACGTGGCAGGTATCAAGAAAGGCAAGGATAAACATACAGTACCCCATCACTATTTGGAATGCCACAATAAAGACCCGACGGGGACTCTATTCCAGGTGATCGACAAATTTGTCCCACATTGGAGAGGAGAATCCCGGCTTCGAGGGGTTTCACTCCTCGAGACCTATTGGATATGGGAGTTGAGGTCCTATTTCCCGTTTGGCTTGAACGTGGAGTGGGACCTCAACTCCTTTATTAATCAATCTTGATTTCCTTTTTTCACACATGCACCCCTTTTTTTCATCATTCACACAGTTCAATTTTTTATTTTCAATTTTTATTAGGTGTACCCTAGAGGGTTATTTATTTATCTATTAGAAATTTGTCTATTTAAATCTGACCTATTTGGTCTATTATAATGACTCTTAATACATAGGGATCACAAGTGATACTTGTGAGCTATTCACGTCACCCCTTTACACATTTATTTATTTTATTTAGACGTTTTTTATCATAACATATCTCACAATTTGTGTCCCCAATTTCAATAGTCTTTCCTGTCCACATAACCTCTATGTACATTTCCGGGTTATCGGTATTTGCTTTGCCCTTTCACACATTTTTTTTTGTATACTGATCCGAGACGTTGTTTGGCCACATTGAGCATCCGTCAGTTGTGATGCTTGAGTGCTGAGACGCCTGGTGTGCCTGCGTCACGTCATATCCCTCTGCTGTGTACGGATGGTACGAGCAGCAGAGCGGGGTCGGACGCTTGCTCTCTGATTGGTCGAACGAGTCACGTGAGAGGGAGACGCCGGACACGCCTACGGACGTGACGTCATTCCCTCCACGGGCTGGACACGCTGATGTGCAGGGACAAGGGTCGGCTCGTATACAGCCGCCCATTGGTTGCTCCATCCAACATCCTTTGTCTACCCACTTGGGATTGGCTCCTCTAGCTGACAGGGCGGTACCTTCTGCTGGACTGTCAGCAGAGGAGTGATTTTCTATCAGGTCTAAACACAAAGTCCTTTATCATCACTAGAGAGATTTCTCAGTTATCTGTTTCTCTGCTGGTTGATTTTTCTACAGTTCCCTTTTTTTTCACTCCAGTGTTATCTATTCATTTATAAACACCATGTATGAACCTCATGGTTAGTTATATAAGCAAGTCATGTGATTGTACCCACCCAATGAAATGTCTTGTTTTTTCACTCATTGTGATTGGTCCTCTCTTGATACTTTTTATTATATATATATGGCAACCTGGAGTGGGTGGTCTATGCCCCTGTTGAAGACCCCTAGGTCGAAACGCGTCGGGTTCATATACCACTCTCCTTGTTGCCCATTTGTTTTTATGCATCGTGATCACATTTTTATTTGTTTATGGTTGTTTTCTCAATAAAACACCCTTTTTTATCTGCACCATGTGGAGGCATATCCTTTTTGTTTTCACATTTACTGCATGAGGCCCAGTACCTCCAACCGCACCTTTGGTGTCCTTTTGGAAACTCCTGATCCACGCTTTGACTGTTCGGTGTGAGGACCCATCCGGTTGCCTTCGGAGATCTATACAGACCACAACCCAAAGGATTGGCGATTCCAGACCTTCCATTCCATGTCATTGGTGACAAACTGCGCATGCGATTCCCTGTCGCTGACACGGGAATCCACGGGATCTGGTAAGAGTCTTTTTTGCATTTCTTCTGATTGGCTCATCCTGCTGGGAAGTCGTTTTAAGATGCAAGGTGACTTCTGACAACCATCAGATTACCACCACCCCTTGGAGTACTTACACCTCCTGTGCAGTTGGAAATTCACATCCATTTATGGACGTTTTTGTTTAAACTCACCTCTGGCTAATTATTTTAGCACTGTTTCACCATTATAAACACATATATTTACTTGTACATGCGCTGCATTTTTCCATATACTAGTTCACTGTTTTTGTCAGACTGTATGCAGCAGCTTCCACTTATCTTATTGGTTAGCGCGGTGTTTTATATCTATTTTCGAAGCTCAACTTATGGAAGAGCTGGGATTGTGTGATGTTTGGAGAACCCGGAATCCAATGATGCAGCAATATTCATGCCTCTCCAGCTCATATGCAACATTATCAAGAATAGACATGGCTTTTGGAAATGGGAAATGGTACAGTTGATAAAGAGTATTGTATACGCTAAGAGGGGAGTGTCAGACCATTCACCATTAATATTGGCGATACAGCTTGAAGGTCAAAATCCCCCGAGAGCATGGAGTATAAGCCCATTTTGGCTGGAGTTAATGGGGGAACCAACAGAGGTAATATTGAAATTAAAGGAATTTGTAACTCTGAAAAAGGGTTCTGCAAGAGCTGGGATAGTGTGGGATACCCTGAAAGCCTTTCTCAGAGGGTTATTATTACAGCAGGTTGCAAAGATTAAAAGGAGGTCCAGGGAATGGGAGGAGGCCACTGGGAGGGAAGCTGTGGAGTCTGAAAAACAATATGTGATAGACCTAACCCCTGAAAAACAAGCAAGGTGGCTTAAAAGACAACAAAAATTTCAAAATATTATTACTAGAAAGGCAGAGAACAAGCGTCTTTTTCAGAGTCAATGTGCCTTTTCTGAGGGGGAGTGCGCAGGCCGTATGTTGGCCCGGCTAGTGAAGACCAATAACTCCCCATCAGTAATTGCAGCAATTGGGATGCCAGGGGGAGAAGTTACCTCTCACACTCCTGAAATACTGGACTCATTTAGACAGTACTATGCAAATCTATATAAATCTAGGTTGGGAGAAGTGGCGAGAGAAATGGATTGCTTTTTTGGGGGGATTGAGATACCAGCTCTTTCAGAAGGGGAAAAAGATGAACTAGAGCCCCCCATAACTCTGGAGGAATTGCAATGCACAGTGGCAGGGATGCCTCCCTACAAAAATTTATAGGCGGTATGGGGAGGTGATGCTTCCAGAGTTATTGAGGATGTTAGGGGAGGTGGCTGCAGGGGGGAGGATGCCCTCCTCAGTGACAGAAGCCACAATAGTGGTCCTCCCAAAAGAGGGGAAAGATCAAATGGATACTTCAACCTATAGACCAATATCACTACTATGCTCAGATGCCAAAATATTGGCAAGAGTGCTGGCGGCCAGGGTGAATAAATATATACAAAAGCTTATACACCCAGATCAATCTGGGTTCATCCCCAATAGATCCACTAATATCAATGTAAGGCGGGTGTACTTGAACCTTCAGATCCCGATGGTAAATATGGGTTCACGAGCTGTCATCTCCTTGTATGCCGCCAAGGCATTCGATAGCCTGGAGTGGGACTATTTGTGGCGGGCTCTTGAGGTATTTTGGTTCGGACCTATTTTTAAAGGCTGGGTAAAAGCACTTTATAAGACGCCAAGCGCCAGGATAAGGATCAATAACACATACTCCGAGCCGATCTAGCTTGAGAGGGGAACACGACAGGGATGTCCCCTGTCACCCCTGTTATTCACCTTGGCAATAGAGCCACTAGCAATTGCGATTAGATCTGCAAGGGGGATACAGGGATTTAAAAGAGAGTGGGGGGATGAAAGGATCGCATTATATGCAGACGATATCCTGCTCTTTTTGGGAGATACAGACTCATCCTTGGTGGTGGCTATGAACATTGTGGAGGACTTTGGGAAGTTTTCAGGCCTGGTAATTAACTTTGAGAAATCGGTCTTGATGCCTGTAGACATAATAAACTCTTTTCCATTTTCGGTTGAGCAATTAAGGGTGGTGGATAGGATGAAGTATTTAGGAGTATGGTTAACAAGGGACCCAAATCAGTACATTGAGGATAATCTTGCTCCCCTGCTGCTTAGATTTAAATGTAAGTGCAACATCTGGAGTCAAATAAAATAGAAAATATTCCTGCGCTATCGTAAAACGGGGGGAAGAAAGGAGAAGCCAAAATATATATATGAAGTCAGGAAAAGCAGCCTACACCGGGAAGGGTACATCCTGCCTCTAGCTATAACAAAGTTAGATAAAGATGTGGTGTTGCGCTAATCCTTTAAGTAAACAATAACTCTGTATGTGCTACCACAGTGATGGTGGGTATCTCTAAAATATACGACAGTAAATCATTGCTGCTAAGGGAGTGCCTCTAAAGTAAAAAATAGTGTGTAGTGATGGTATGACTTCTAGCAAAAACAATATATAAATATATACCTAACATGCAGGTAATCTGCTAAATGCAACAGTCAAAAAACACAAATACATGAAAAGTGAATAGTGCTTGGGAATCGTTGTACACACAACAATTAAGAAAAAAACAGCTAGCTAAAACATTCCTGGTCTTAAGTTGAACTGGTGTGCACCTGGTGTGACTCAGCACACACCCAGGTGTATATATGCAACGTGAATAATACTTATAGTGTATAATAAAAAGTGACAGTCTTAGTGAGACTGGGTGATATGAAGTTCATTAATATACATGCAGCACACATGCAAAATAACAGTGCTCCACTTGAAAATAATCTGTTCAAAGTCCACAAAATATATATATAAAAGTGATCCACTTGGTGCCAAGTATATGTGACAGGAGTGATTAATCTTCATGCAACACGGCACACACTGGTGGGCAGTGGCCCCTTACCTGAAGGTAATGGGGTACTCGCATTTAGCCACTTTTAGGCATGGCAGCCTTTTGTTGTAAAAACCACGGAATCAACCAGCTGTGGGAAATGGTGGTGATGCAGTCCTATCTTGGTTTATCTCCTTAAGGGGCGTATGTTCCTTCAAGTAGTGTCCCGGGGTCACCCAGATAAATCAAAAAAGGAAGATCCCACAATGGTATAATATTGTTTGATAAGCGTATAAATCTTTATTAAAATTCACATGTACTCACATAGAATCAACAGTACTGGGCGGAGATCCGACGAGCAGCGAGCTCGTAATGCAAAGCAAAACATAGAGTGCCTGTCCCTTCCCTACGCGTGACGTCACGGTCACGTGACTTCTTCAGGGAATACAGGGAGGCACTGTGAATGTCCTTAAATAGCTCCCCATAGACTCTAATGGGCGGCCATTTTCCCGAAGCCGCCAGGAAGTGCTGGAGCGGCCATTTTGCCTAGGGCGGATGGGCGCAACCATATTCCTAGTCAGCCAATACTGACACCCGGGGCGGGCGCCACACACTGACAGCCACGCCCAGCTTAGCCAATCAGCAGTCCCGCTAACCTGTACTGTCAGCAGAGGCAGAACAAAAAACCTATGACGGCTGAGCCACATATACGATCGCCCGTGTGCAGCGGTAGCTGGCCTGTCTATACACGGGCCGATGTTGGGCCGAAGCAGATTAAAAAATAAAATTAGAAATTAAAATTAAAATCGGGGGGATGTTGGTATATAGGATAAATTGCGGTGATCGTAAGTATGTAATATACCAATACCTAATAAAACTACATGTCCATGTTATTAAGGCATAGACAATAAAGATGCAAACAGTCTATATACAAAATGTATGTAAAAATTATATATATATAAAATATATATATAAAAGGCCGATCGGTCGGGGAAAGGCATCTATATATACAGCAAATATGTCATGGTACATATATAATCTGGTGACCAAAAGTGCTAGTGCACAATATAAGGCGATCTTTAGTCATGATAGGTACTGTGCACATTTAAATATACATCTAGATGCAGAAATAGAGAAAACGATTATATATATATATATAAAAAAGATAAATAAAAAATTAACTAGTGTATCTATCACATAGTTCCTTAATATGCAATGGTGAGGTTAGAGATGTGCTATAGTAGCTAACAGGCCTACGTGTCAGCCCCAAATGGCTGGTGCAGGAATAGACATAGTGGCGGGATAATCAAAAAATTCTCAGTATAAAAACTCAAATATAAAATCATCTATAGTATAAAATCGATATTAAAAATTACTCAGGAAACAGTTCAAGTCAAATTCTATATTGAGGCCTCTTGGTGAGAAAGTGTCCATCGTGAAAATCCACCTGGACTCCATTTGACTGAGGGTCCTAACCTTGTGTCCCCCCCGCCAGTGCCTCACATAGGGTTCAATGCCCCAGAATTTTAAATGAGAAGGGTCTTTATTATGGCATAACAAAAAATGTTTGGATACGCTATGTTTATCGTATCCGTTTAAAATATTTTTCACATGTTCTTTAATTCGAACTTTAAGCGGTCTTTTTGTCCGACCTATATATTGCAAACCGCAACTACATTGTAGGGCATATACAGCCCCCTCTGTGTTGTAACAGATGAAATTTTGGACTTCATAGGTGTCCCCCATAGATGAGAAGTGGAACACTTTCTCGTTGGGGTGTCTCGTTCTTACACACACGAAGCATCTTTTACATGGGAAGAATCCTTTCCCTGAGAAGAACGTAAAAGGCTTTTTTGGTGGATCTATCACACTTTTCACCAGTTTGTCACGAATTGATGGTGCTCTTCTATAAATAAATCTAGGGTTTTTTGGTAAACTTTCCTGTAGTTGTGGGTCTGTCAACAAAATATGCCAATGACGTCTGATTATTTTTTCTATCTTCTTATGTTGTGCGTTATAGTCGAGAATGAACGCTGGTCCTTCCATTGGGCGTTTCTGTATGATTTTGTCCTTAATTAGTGTTTTACGATCCATCACTGCAACTTCTGCAGTTTTCTTCTCTATATATCTTGGATCATATCCTTTCGCAGTAAACCTAGCCCCGATTTTCTCTGCTTGTTCAAGAAAGACTTGAAGTTTTGTGTGATTTCTCCTCAGTCGCATCAGTTGGCCTTTCGGGACATTGTAGAGCCAGTTTTTGTGATGGCAACTTTCTAATGGGAGATAACTATTCCGGTCGACATTCTTAAAGTGCGTTTGTGTGCTAAATGTTAAATCCTCTTGTAGAATGTCCAGGTCTAGGAACGTTACCTTCTCCTCACTTATGTCCCATGAAAGTCGAATGTTTACTTCATTTGTATTGAGTTTATCTAAAAAAAATTTTAACTGGTTTACATCGCCTTCCCATAATATAAAAATATCGTCAATATATCTTCTATAAATTAAAAGTTCTTCTGGTTGATTATTAAAGACAGATTCCTCTTCCCATTTCGCCATAAAAAGCCCAGCTATGCTGGGAGCAAATTCCAGAAGTCCAGAAAGAAGAGGGGACGGAGAGCCGGAAAGAGAGAACAAGCGAAAAAGAGTGCGAAGGGAGAAGGCATTTTTATTTTGAGTGGCCAGGCACTCACCCCCGAAGAGATTGGGGTTTTAGATAAAGGCTTGAAATATGCGCCGACAAAGAACCTGGATAAATTCGAAACATATATCGGGATACAAAAATTTGTGAGGAAAGTAAATATTCAGAAATACACTGCAGGAAACCCTATGAGATACACTGGAATGGAGAATGGCAATATTTTACATAGTACATTAAGGAACAGTTCAGTTTTTAATCTGCCGATTAAAGATAATAAATATATAGAGGTCTTTAAAAGAGTGGTGCTGGATGAGATTAAGGATTTGAAGATTAAGAAGAGAGAAGACCCGAAACATATCAAGAGCGGGATACGCAAATTGATGAAAAGGAAAGAAATCGTGATCCGACCAGCGGACAAGGGAGGAGGGATCGTCATTCTATCTAAGGAACAATATCATAAATCAATCATGGATATGCTAAATGACGCAAACACCTACACGAAACTACTAAGCAACCCTATGTTTAGGTGCAGGAAAGCTCTTGAGCAAATAGTACATCTAGGGGCAAAGAAGAACATTCTTAGTAAAAAAGAAGCAAGGTTTCTTGTACCTGACTCATGTCGCACCCCTATCATATATTCACTACCAAAAGTCCATAAAAATGGGATAGACCCACCTCCGAGGCCAATAGTGAACGGGATCGATTCACTGACATCCAGGATAGGTGAATATATTGACTTTTTTCTGCAACCAGTGGTCCAGAGCACGAAGGCATACCTGAGAGATACTAAGCATATTTTACAGATCTTGGACGGGATCCCCCAAAAAGACAAGGCGTGCATTATGGCCACTGCAGACGTCGCATCCCTCTATACAATTATACCCCACCATTTGGCATGTGAAGCTGCCAAATGGGGCCTGAGGAGATACTCTGAGTTATCATGTTTACAAAGAAGGTTCCTGGTGAAATGTTTGGATTTTAGTTTAAAAAATAACCACTTTTGGTATAACAATACGTACTACCATCAGCAAACCGGAATAGCCATGGGAGCCAAATTTGCTCCCAGCATAGCTGGGCTTTTTATGGCGAAATGGGAAGAGGAATCTGTCTTTAATAATCAACCAGAAGAAATTTTAATTTATAGAAGATATATTGACGATATTTTTATATTATGGGAAGGCGATGTAAACCAGTTAAAATTTTTTTTAGCTAAACTCAATACAAATGAAGTAAACATTCGACTTTCATGGGACATAAGTGAGGAGAAGGTAACGTTCCTAGACCTGGACATTCTACAAGAGGATTTAACATTTAGCACACAAACGCACTTTAAGAATGTCGACCGGAATAGTTATCTCCCATTAGAAAGTTGCCATCACAAAAACTGGCTCTACAATGTCCCGAAAGGCCAACTGATGCGACTGAGGAGAAATTGCACGAAACTTCAAGTCTTTCTTGAACAAGCAGAGAAAATCGGGGCTAGGTTTACTGCGAAAGGATATGATCCAAGATATATAGAGAAGAAAACTGCAGAAGTTGCAGTGATAGATCGTAAAACACTAATTAAGGACAAAATCGTACAGAAACGCCCAATGGAAGGACCAGCGTTCATTCTTGACTATAACGCACAACATAAGAAATTAGAAAAAATAATCAGACGTCATTGGCATATTTTGTTGACAGACCCACAACTACAGGAAAGTTTACCAAAAAACCCTAGATTTATTTATAGAAGAGCACCATCAATTCGTGACAAACTGGTGAAAAGTGTGATAGATCCACCAAAAAAGCCTTTTACGTTCTTCTCAGGGAAAGGATTCTTCCCATGTAAAAGATGCTTCGCGTGTGTAAGAACGAGATGCCCCAATGAGAAAGTGTTCCACTTCTCATCTACATCTACGGGGGACACCTATGAAGTCCAAAATTTCATCTGTTGCAACACAGAGGGGGCTGTATATGCCCTACAATGTAGTTGCGGTTTGCAATATATAGGTCGGACAAAAAGACCGCTTAAAGTTCGAATTAAAGAACATGTGAAAAATATTTTAAACGGATACGATAAACATAGCGTATCCAAACATTTTTTGTTATGCCATAATAAAGACCCTTCTCATTTAAAATTCTGGGGCATTGAACCCTATGTGAGGCACTGGCGGGGGGGGACACAGGGTTAGGACCCTCAGTCAAATGGAGTCCAGGTGGATTTTCACCATGTACACTTTCTCGCCAAGAGGCCTCAATATAGAATTTGACTCGAACTGTTTCCTGAGTAATTTTTAATATCGATTTTATACTATAAAAAACAAAAAAATATTGCGCTACCCATAAAAATCAACCCCCCAAAAAGCAGCAGTTAAACAGTGAGATATGCACTAAAATAACAAATAAAAAAGAATAAGAAATAAAAAAGAAATAACCGCGCTGAATTATAAGTGAAACATGTGAAGTGATCTCAAAAGCTTCCGTTAGGAAGTACATATATGAATGCAAAGAACATTAAAAAATATTAAAAATTAAAATATGGAAAAGTCTACACATGTATTTATGAATCAAACATGAGTGTCCATATATAATATCTGTAAATCAAAAATAAATGTCCATATATGGTGAAGTAATGATCTGAAATCAGTCCAAAAGAGACCCTTGGGTGAACCCAACCAAAATCAATGGTGAAAATATGAATCCGCAAACACACAATTATTGCGCTTACCGCAAGGCAAGCGTAAGACAGCCTGTATCTTGTCTTGGTATGGAGAATCCAGATGGCACACTTAAACTGCATACACCATGGCTGAAAGGATGTAATAAGGGCACCAAACTTCCATCTCATAGACATGTAAATAAAAATAAACTGACCATAGTGTAATACTGACAGGCTAATTCAAATAAAAGAAGGTAGAAAACTTACACCAGTGCATAAGAATACAGCAAAAGAAAAACCCTTAGGTAAACGCAATCAAACTTCCGCAGTGAAGATGTAACACCACACTCCGTGATCCGCCACCATACAAATAATGCGCTTACCGCAAGGCAAGCCAACAACAGCTTGTGTTCAGTATCAGTCTGAGAGATCCAACAGGCGTTCTGGACCGCGTACAGCGTGGGCCGAAGGCAATAGCAAGGACCCCAAATTGACATCTCACAGGCATGTAGATAAAAAGAAACTGGCCATAGTGTAATATGGGGCAAACGAAGCTCAAAAGTAGTTTCTTCAACTTGTTGCACTCTTCCACCCTCTGTCTGTCTTGCATCAGGGGATGTTCGGTCCAGTGGAGGCTCTGTGCTGTGTCCAGCTCTCAGAACCCACTCCTCCAAAATTATACTATAGATGATTTTATATTTGAGTTTTTATACTGAGAATTTTTTGATTATCCCGCCACTATGTCTATTCCTGCACCAGCCATTTAGGGCTGACACGTATGGCCTGTTAGCTACTATAGCACATCTCTAACCTCACCATTACATATTGAGGAACTATGTGATTGATACACTAGTTAATTTTTTTATTTATCTTTTATATATATATATATATATATATATATATATAAATATATATATATATATATATATATATATATATATAATCGTTTTCTCTCTTTCTGCATCTAGATGTATATTTAAATGTGCACAGTACCTATCATGACTAAAGATCGCCTTATATTGTGCACTAGCACTTTTGGTCACCAGATGATATATGTACCATGACATATTTGCTGTATATATAGATGCCTTTCCCCGACCGATCGGCCTTTTATATATATATATAATTTTTACATACATTTTATATATAGACTGTTTGCATTTTTATTGTCTATGCCTTAATAACATGGACATGTAGTTTTATTAGGTATTGGTATATTACATACTTACGATCACCGCAATTTATCCTATATACCAACATCCCCCGTTTCTAATTTTAATTTCTAATTTTATTTTTTAATCTGCTTCGGCCCAACATCGGCCCGTGTATAGCCAGGCCAGATACCGCTGCACACGGGCGATCATACATGTGGCTCAGCCGTCATAGGTTTTTTGTTCTCCCTCTGCTGACAGTACAGGTTAGCGGGACTGCTGATTGGCTAAGCTGGGCGTGGCTGTCAGTGTGTGGCGCCCGCCCCGGGTGTCAGTATTGGCTGACTAGGAATATGGTTGCGCCCATCCGCCCTAGGCAAAATGGCCGCTCCAGCACTTCCTGGCGGCTTCGGGAAAATTGCCGCCCATTAGAGTCTATGGGGAGCTATTTAAGGACATTCACAGTGCCTCCCTGTATCCCCTGAAGAAGTCACGTGACCGTGACGTCACGCGTAGGGACGGGACAGGCACTCTATGTTTTGCTTTGCATTACGAGCTCGCTGCTCGTCAGATCTCCGCCCAGTACTGTTGATTCTATGTGAGTACATGTGAATTTTAATAAAGATTTATACGCTTATCAAACAATATTATACCATTGTGGGATCTTCCTTTTTTGATTTATCTGAGTGACCCCGGGACACTACTTGAAGGAACATACGCCCCTTAAGGAGATAAACCAAGATAGGACTGCATCACCACCATTTCCCACAGCTGGTTGATTCCGTGGTTTTTACAACAAAAGGCTGCCATGCCTAAAAGTGGCTAAATGCGAGTACCCCATTACCTTCAGGTAAGGGGCCACTGCCCACCAGTGTGTGCTGTGTTGCATGAAGATTAATCACTCCTGTCACATATACTTGGCACCAAGTGGATCACTTTTATATATATATATTTTGTGGACTTTGAACAGATTATTTTCAAGTGGAGCACTGTTATTTTGCATGTGTGCTGCATGTATATTAATGAACTTAATATCACCCAGTCTCACTAAGACCGTCACTTTTTTTTATACACTATAAGTATTATTCACGTTGCATATATACACCTGGGTGTGTGCTGAGTCACACCAGGTGCACACCAGTTCAACTTAAGACCAGGAATGTTTTAGCTAGCTGTTTTTTTCTTAATTATTGTGTGTACAACGATTCCCAAGCACTATTCACTTTTCATGTATTTGTGTTTTTTGACTGTTGCATTTAGCAGATTACCTGCATGTTAGGTATATATTTATATATTGTTTTTGCTAGAAGTCATACCCTCACTACACACTATTTTTTACTATAGTGGCACTCCCTTAGCAGCAATGATTTACTGTCATATATTTTAGAGATACCCACCATCACTGTGGTAGCACATACAGAGTTATTGTTTACTTAAAGGATTAGCGCAACACCACATCTTTATCTAACATCTGGAGTCACCTTCCCCTCTCAGCAGCTGGAAGAATTAATTTGATCAAAATGATCTGGATGCCCCAACTTTTGTACCAGTTACATAATTCCCCAGTCTGGATTAGAATCGAATGGTTTAAGAAAATTGAAACATTGTTTAGGGAATTAATTTGGAAGAAAGGTCAGGCTCCTATTGGCCTACAGACATTACATTTACCAATAAAAGAGGGAGGAGCGGCAGTCCCACACCCTCGCAGTTACTTTTTGGCTGCCCAGTTGCAGCACCTGAGGGGATGTAATATATTAGGGGAGGGTAATAAAAATGTACGGATGATGGTGCGGGGAGCCCTCCACAATAGTTTGGTGGAAGCCCTGGAAGCAGATTCTTTTCCTCCTGGGTGACCTACATTAAAATTAATCACAAAAGTATGGCAGGCAGCCAAAACAGTAATGGGATACAGGGGGCTAACAGAATATACCCCAATTTGGGATAACAAATATCTTCCAGACTTGGTTCCCATGGGTAAAATAAAAGAGTGGGAGGTTTGTGGTATCGGAAAACTCATTCAACTATATGAAGGGAGTACTTTGAAGTCATTTGCTGAGTTGAGGAGCGAGTACGGTATCCCAAACCACTCATTCTATCGATACCTTCAAATTAGACACGCCTTAAAGGCCCATTTTAAAACACAAATAGTGGAATGGTGTAAAGTACCCCTTATGCATAAAATAGTTAAGACAGTATCCTCAAAGGGCTTAATATCAGAGATAAATGAACAGATATGTAGTAAAATCATTACTGAGGAAAGACTGTCAAAAAAGAAAAATAGATGGGAAGAGGATCTGGGGGAAAAAATAACAGCAGAACAGTGGAGAGGAATACTGGAATTGAGCTCCCAGGTATCAGTCTCCCCCTCATAGAAAATGTCACAACTATTTCTGTTACATAGAGTTTATTACACTCCAAAGAAGCTCTTTCGATATGGATATAGAGCTGATGATAAATGCCCAAGGTGTCAAGGAACAGGTGATTTGATTCACATGATGTGGAGGTATCCAAAGCTATTTAGGTACTGGACAGAGATACTGGAGGATATTTACCGTACTTTTGGGCTTAAGTTGGATTTGGGTGGTACTATATGTTTTCTGGGGAAAATAGAGGGAAATAGTGTGCCTGTAAACAGTAAAATTGCAGTAATAAGATGTTTATTCCAAGCACGAAAGATAATAGCTCAGAACTGGCAATCAATGAGGCCCCCGACATCAGAAGAATGGACCAACGTGATGGATGCTACAATATGGAGGGAAAAAGTGGTATTTATTAGACGTAGGAACCTGGACAAATTCTTAAAGATGTGGAAGCCCTGGTTAGATAAAATGGGGTACCCTCCATAAAGGGAGTAACCAGGTAGTAGAGATCGTACCTAAAGAGTAGGTGGATATGACCGGGAAAAGTAGGAGGGAGAAAAAAGGATGAGGGGAAGCGGAAAGTAAGAAAGTGAATAGAGAGAAATAAGAACACATAAGACACGGTGCATGGATGGGAGTGTTTATACTTTAGCGCAAGGAAGGTTAAGGGGGGGGAGGGAGGGGTCATAAAAGCTTAGAGAATCGATAGAGGGGTTGGAATGGAGGTATTGGTAGCACGGTGACTAATTTTTTATTTTTCTTTTGATCCTGGTAAAGGAAGTAAATATTGATGGTGTATATTAACGTATTGAAGGTTACTTAAGTTTGAAAACATGCATGACATTGTAAATATGCTATAGCAATACGTATACGGCTTTAGTTGCCTCATGACTGATGGCATATGTTTTTGTAAAAATTATAAAAATAAAGGAGTTAAAAAAAAAGAAACCCGGACAGAGGATGTAAAAACCAGACTGTCCGGGTGAATCCCGGACAGGTGGCAACCCTATCTGTACAGTGGTCGTTCTGCAGCGCTGCAGCGCATCAATCAGCAACACTTTCTGTAGAGGCTATCAGGCTGATTTGCTAAAGAGCCTGCGCACTTCCGCCAAGCTGTAAAAAAAAGTTTGCCATTAATAAAACAACACCTGTGTGCAGTTCTGAATAGTCTCATAAATGCATTTGTGACATCCTAGTACACTATATAAACATTTAGTAAGTATGTTACCTTGTAATTGTAGGTCATCTGCTTTTGCTGGTTTATGCTGCTTATTTTAGTGTGTCTTTTCCTTGTGTTTTCTTTTTTTTGGGGGGGGGGGGGGTTATTAAATAATGTCAAACAAAGAAAAATCCCCAGCTCAACTTACCAGCCAGGCTGCAACTAGCTGACATGTCCTGTCTAACAGTCCACGTTAAAAACAGGGGTTTAGTTTGCAGAAATTTGTAAATACATGCATAAGCTGCAGAGGCCGCAAAAAGGCACCCCAGTGTTATCTGCAATCCTAACTCTATAAATTTTGAGAGCCTCCATAGTAGATTATCATAGATTGAGGGCTAGTATGTCTGTAGAGAGCCCAGCCTTCCTTAAAGGCACTGGACACTCAGCAAATAGCACAATGGCAGTGAAGGTTTTCAGTGCGCTCCTTTACCAAATAACCAATGGTACAAACAAACAGCAACTGCCCCAACCTAGAACTGGCCTTAACAGAAAGGAGCACATGGAAGGGCAACACATGTCAAACAAAGAAAAATTCCCAGCTCAACTTACCAGCCAGCAACAAACTGATTTTTCCTTTAAGTTTACGTTAGAATCCTCTGTTTTTAACGTGACAGGACAATTTGGTTTGTTGCAGGCTGACTGGTAAGTTGAGCTGGAAATGTTTCATTGTTTTTGTTTGACATGCATTGGTTGGGGCAATTGCCGCTTGTTTGTACTGTGGGTTATTAAATAATGACTGCTGCTGCCATAAACTGTTCTTATATTGGTCAAATTAAGCATACTCATGATTGGCGGTGTTAGTCAAGTGGCTCTTCCCTGACATGTGACTTTTCTTTACACTGTTTCTTTTGAAGCAACTCTCTGTCTCATCTATTTTCCAGTTATAGTGATTTGAAACCAACTGAGGTGGATCAGATGTTGTATAAGGCTACATTCACACTGCAGTCACACTACATTTGCACTGCCTTCAGCAAACTATCCAAAAGTGCATGCCACCTCTGAACATAGCAGCCAACAATGTGCGCTATGGCTGGCTAAAAACTGGTCGTCAGTTTGTGTGCGGCCAACATCTCACAAAAGTGCAGACCATGGATGCACAGTGGCTGTGTACAGGGTGTACATGGTATTCACATGGAATTGCTTGAATGAAAAGATGATGCCGCGTACATACGACCGGTTTTGCTGTCGGAATAAACTCCGAAGGTTTCTCCGACAGAACTCCGATGGAATTCAATTCAAGCGGTCTTGCCTACACACAGTCAAACCAAAGTCCGACCAAAGTCCAACCGTCCAGAATGCGGTGACGTACAGCACGTACGACGGGACTAGAAAAAGGAAGTTCAATAGCCAGTAGTCAATAGCTTCCGTCCCGTACTTGCTTCAGAGCATGGTCCGATGAGGCATACACACAATCGGAATATACGATGAAAAGCTTCCGTCTGACTTTTTCTGTCGGACATTCCGCTCGTGTGTACGCGGCTTTAGGTTTCTTTCAGATGGGTGGATGGAGGCAGTAAAAACGGGTGGCTTAGCTGCAGTTTTACCGCAAAGTTTGAGTGTTATGTTAACTGCCTATAGTGTCACTTTAACGGTCATGGAAATGGCACTACATATATAAAAATTAATTGTCCCTTCCATTCCTGTTCTGGTGACAACCTAAATTTGGGATTTTCTTTGACTTTCATGTTTGGTTAAAATGGTAAACAGGACAAACAGAGAGGGTGAATCTCCCTAACGGGTACAGACAGCAATAAACACCTGACGTGCTCTAATCCCAAAGCTCCCAGCTGTCCCTGATTTTGAGGGACTGTCCCTGATCTGGAGCATTGTCCCTCTTTCCCCCTCATTTGTCCATCATTTTGGTCTGATCTATATAGTTGTATATAAAATGCACTTTTTATCTTTCAAAAAGTGTTTCCCAGTGCTAAACTTTTAATCCAATTTCTAAATTGCTGCATTTGTACATTTTGAAAGCCAATATAAAGAAATAGTAGTGGTAAAAAAAAGTCCTTGTGGATTTAATTAACCTTTTTTTGGGTTAATTCTCCTTTAGGGGGTGTGGCAGGGGGCGTGTCCTATGCCTAGATACATTTGTTAGTAGGTGTCCCTCATTCCCATCTCAAAATGTTGGGCGGTATGTCTAATCCCTCTGAATTCTGTGTTAAACTAACAAAAAAAGTTTTGCCTTTAAGACCATCAGCTTTCTTCTATGGAGTTTTACTAAATTGCCTTGTAGAACATTGCCAAGGAAATAGTTGGTGGCCGTATTAAGATCCAGTTCTTTCCAATCAGATCCTCATTCATAAAGAGTCATAATGTCTCCAATCATCAAGAACATTGCTTGCTTCAAGGCGAAGGTCCCAACCTTTCTTACAGAGTATATATTATGTGCAGCTGCTTGGTTATGCAAGACTCACAAATATAATGGTGAGCAGATGGAAAATGTCATGAAGAAACATGAAGCTAGGAGCTCAGCCCTACATTCTCCAGTAAAGGCTTCCTGACACACGATGACATAATCATTCCCTTTAAACCCCACAAAGGAAATGATCTCATTCTATCGGAATAAATGTGTTCACCTAAAGCACCGCAATTTTAGACTAACATTGCTTAACATATTCTGTGAAATTCATACACAGAATTGTCTCTGAAAAAAAGTTGTCTGTGACACAATGATCCAACACAGAACAGGTCTTATTTAGGCCCCTTTCACACTTTTGCGACTTGTCCTGCGTTTTGGGACTGCAAAGTCGCATGACAAGTCGTACCCCATGATTTTCAATGAGTACCATTCATATCTGTGTGACTTCAAGTCGCAGCGACTTCAAAGTAGTCCCTGCACTACTTTGGTCCGACTATGACGTGACTTGAGGTCCAAGGATCTCAAGATTACACAGGAGTTGCTTCAAGTCATGGCAAAATCGCATCAAAGTCACGCAACTTTCAGGTCGCACAAGTGTGAAAGGGGCCTTAGCACCACTTCCTGTGTCACTGACATGGCAGTATCTCTTTATGTCGTCCCTGGTTTAAATATCTCTTGTTGTTATTCTCTAATAAACTTTGTGTTACTTACTACTTACCTTTGCGCTGTGTATTCTTTACTACTACACTCTGCATTACTTATTTCTGACCTCTAGTTGGTTACTGCTGGCCTCTGAATTCTGTTACTACTGACTGCTGAGGATATAAAGTGTAGCGCTAATAATAAAAAAAAGTACAAAAATTTTTTAAAAATGTGAAAAAAGAGGCTATCTAAAAAGACTAGTCTCTCACTTGTGAGAACTTTTAACAATAAATGTGCATATTTTCATCAGGTGACTCAAAGTCGCATGGAAAAAGGAATATGTAATGTTGCAAATGGATATAATATATTGCAAACGAAAGTGCAAAACAGTATAAAGTGCACAAAACAGCAAAGTGTCAACATATAAAAGTGACTTATAAAGATGGAACATACAAATATAGAACCCGTGAAAGGCTTATATAAATTACAATGTTATAGCGACTGTAATAAGTTGAACAATAAAATATGAGTCCCAAAGGTGATACTAATGAGATGGGATGCAATGAAGAGGCAACTTATATATATATCGAACAGTCTCTGGGGTGGATTTATTCAATGATGGATGTATACCTAATGCCACGTACACACGAGCGGACTTTACGGCGGACTTTGCCCGGCGGACTGGATTTCGTCGGACAATTCGATCGTGTGTGGGCTCCAGCGGACTTTGTTTTCTCAAAAGTTGGACGGACTTAGATTTGAAACTTGTTTAAAATTTATCCGTTGAAATCGAGTCCGGTCGAAAAGTCCGCCGTCTGTATGCTAGTTCGACGGACAAAAAGCCACGCTAGGGCAGCTATTGGCTACTGGCTATGAACTTCCTTGTTTTAGTCCGGTCGTACGTCATCACGTACGCAATTCGACGGACTTTGGTGGATTGTGTGTAGGCAAGTCCGTTCATTCAGAAAGTCCGTTGGAAAGTACGTCGAAAAGTCCGCCGGGCAAAGTCCGCCGTAAAGTCCGCTCGTGTGTACGCGGCATAAGAGTGCCTTCACCATCGAAAGGAAGAGAGGGGAAAGGGGTACTCTTACCAGGAGCGATGGACCCAGCTCACCGTACAGTGGTGGGTCAGTAAGGCATAGGAGCAGAGACCTAAAGCCAAGCTCTCAAGATGGGCTGCACGATAACCTCTCCAATAGGCAGGTGGACATCAAGGATGCCAATACGGGAGATGCGTAGAAAATCACATCGCCAAGCAGATATCAGCTTAATGGGAACTTATCAGGCATTTGTGTATCTAGAGGCAAATTTGAAGATCTTCAGTTATCTGCATCAGATCTAAAATGGCTTCTTTAACTGAGGTAAAAAAAAAGAAAAGACTGCTGAACTCTGCATTACTATTGACCTCTGAGTTACTTCTGATCTTTGCAATCCATGTTACTTACCACTGACTTCTGAACTCTGCGTTACATACCACTGACCTCTTAGGCCTGATTCACACCTATGCAGGTTGCAGTTTGCATATTGCAGGTGCATTTTGCATTTTTTAATACACGCTTTTGATCCATTGAAGTCTATGGAACCAAAGACCAGCAAAAAGTCCCTGGCCTTTTCCATAAAATGCACAGATGTGAACTACATGCATAGGAAACCATATTAAATGGACTGTAGTCTGTTTCTGCAAAACTGAAAACGCACTAAAAAATGCATAGGTGTGAACCAGGCCTTAACCACTTACAGACTGGAAGATTTGGCTGCTTAATGACCAGGGCATTTTTTGCGATACGGCACTGCGTCACTTTAACTGACAATTGCGCGGTCGTGCGACGCTGTACCCAAACAAAATTAACATCCTTTTTTCCCACAAATAGAGCTTTCTTTTGGTGGTATTTGATCACCTCTGTGATTTTTATTTTTTGTGCTAAAAACAAAAAAAGAGCGCCAATTTAAAAAATATATTTTTTTTACGTTTTGCTGTAATAAATATCCCCAAAATTTTTTTTAAAATCAAATTTCTTCATCAGTTTAGGCCAATATATATTCTTCTACATATTTTTGGTAAAAAAATCGCAATAAGTGTATATTGATTGATTTGGGCAAAAATTATAGCGTCTACAAACTATGGGATAGATTTATGGCATTTTTATTTATTTTTTTATTTACTAGTAATGGCGGTGATCAGCGTTTTTTAGCAGTACTGCGACATTGTGGCGGACAGATCGGACACTTTTGACACATTTTTGGGACCACTGACATTTATACAGCGATCAGTGCTATAAAAATGCACTGATTACTGTGTAAATGTAACTGGCAGGGAAGGGGTTAACACTAGGGGGCGATCAAGGGGTTAAAGGTGTTCCCTCATTTATGTTTCTAACTGTGGGGGGATGGAACTGACTAGAGGAGATGACAGATCATTGTTTCTAGCTAGTAGGAACAGACGATCTGTCTCTCCTCTCCTCACAGAACAGGGATTTGCGTGTTTACACACACACGTCCCTGTTCTGGCTCTCGTGCCCATGATCGCTCGTGGCTGGCGCGTGCCTGCTATAGGCATTTAAAGGACCGACGTACAGCTACGACGGTTCGCTGGATCGCGCCGACCTGCCGCAGTATAATGACAGCAGCTGGTCGGCAAGCTGTTAAAGTGTTATTAAAGGTCTTTTTTTTCTCTAAAATAACAAACATGTCATACTTACCTGTGGCTTGCTAGGGTCATGGGGGTACTCGAAGACAGGAGGAGCCAGGAGTGTCAGCAGGGGACCCTAGAAGGAGGAGGCGCACGTGCAGCGCGGGGATCGGTGGTGCGGCATGTCAGTCTGACACACCGCAACTCTGATCTAGGTAAAGAGTCTCTGACGGAGACTCATTACCATGTGATCAGCTGTGTCCAATAACAGCTGATCACGGTGTAAACAGGAAAAGCTGTGTATAGGCTTTTCTTCACTCGCGTCTGTCAGCTGCGAGTAGAGGAGAGCTGATCAGCTGCTCCTCTGACAGGGGGAGTCTGCACTGATTGATTATCAGCACAGCACCTCCAAGGATGCCCACCTAGGACCACCAGTACCACCAGGGATGCCCACCACTTGTGACCACCAGGTATGCCACCCATGGCCACCAGGGATGCCAATCAATGCCCACAATTGATGCCAATCAGTGCTCATCACCTGCCAGTGCCTGCCAATCAGTGATGCCATCTATCAGTGTACATTAGTGCCACCCATCAGTGTCCATTAGTGCCACCTATCAGTGCTCATCAGTGTTGCCTTTCAGTGCCCATCAGTGCCGCCTATCAATGCCCCTCAGTGCTGCATGCCACACCAAATTATGATTAAAAGTGTGAGGGGCTTAAATGGGTATGGTTAAATAAAACCTGCTCTATGTCAAGGGTGTGTAATGCACAGTGCAGGTATCAGTAATGCGTAACAAAGAGAGTGCAGGGGTCAGGAGTAAGTAGACACAATGCAAAATTTCCTGTCTCATCTCCAGATAAGCAACCACCTTCCATGACAAAACCACCTCCAGGAAAAACTCCCTCTTCCTTACATCCTTGAATCATACTAATAAGAACTTGGCATTGCATTGCATCTGCTGGTGCGTTCCCAATGTCCCCACGCTGCGACTGCCCACAATTATATTCTTATAACTGTAACTAGTGCTGCAATTGTTAGGATACATGGGCCATAAATGGCCATGACAGTGCACGAGCAACAAATGGGCAATGATAAAAATACACAGGGGTTGATTTACTAAAGGCAAATCCGCTCTGCACTACAAGCGCACTGCAAGTGCACTTGGAAGTACAGTCGCTGTAGATCTGAGGGGAAGATCTGAAATAAGGGGAGGATCTGAAATGAGGGGAAGCTCTGCTGATTTTATCATCCAATCATGTGCAAGCTAAAATGCTGTTTTTTTATTTTCCTTGCATGTCCCCCTCAGATCTACAGCGACTGCACTTACAAGTGCACTTGTAGTGCAAAGTGTATTTTCCTTTAGTAAATAACCCCCAATGTCATATGGGAAGACTGGGGGTTATGATGATGCTCTGTGGCCCCCCTGGGGTCTCAGTGTGGACTAATCACTTAATAAGGTATGAATAGGGACAGAGGTCAGTAGTATGTAATACAGAGTACAGGTGTTAGTAGTACGCAATGTGGTTTCAAAGGCTAAAGGTTTTTTACCCTAATACACCTATAAAAGCATAAGACCTATTCTAGGGACAACTGGTCACAACCACATCCCTGTGAAATATTGTTAGGAGAACCCACTCATTAACCACTTCAATACCAGGCACTTTCGCCCCTTCCTGCCCAAGCCAATTTTCAGCTTTCAGCGCTGTCGCTTTTTAAATGACAATTGCTTGGTCATGCTACACTGTACCCAAACAAAATTTTTATAATTTTGTTCCCACAAATAGAGCTTTCTTTTGGTGGTATTTGATCGCCTCTGGGATTTTAATTTTCTGCTAAACAAATAAAAAAGACCGAAAATTTTGAAAAAATCAAGTTTTTTTGTTTCTGTTACAAAACTTTGTAAATAAGTACGTTTTCTCCTTCACTGACGGGCGCTGATGAGGCTGCACCGACGAGCACTGATAAGGTGGCACTGATGAGCACTGAGGAGGTGGCACTAAATGGATATTTCATTTACGAACTATGATCCCGAAGAGGTTAAATACTTAATTTAGCTTACACCCTTTTCTTGAAGCATAACTACGATCTTCTCTTCTTTCTTAGAAGAAGTATATTTTCTTCATTTCTCCCATATTATCATAGGCGTGCTGGTACTTGATCAATCTGCATTTTAATACCCACTATGAGATATATACTTTATCCTAACCCATTAAAAAATATGTTTATGATCTATTACCTCTCTCTGCTTCTAAAAAATTCCATCTATTTTCAAACCTCTATTACATTATACTTGATGATAGGTGTGTTTGGAATGAATGTTTTTTTCTTATCAACCACCCAGCCAAAAAAATTATAATATCATTATTATTCTTCTTAGCCCCTTGAAATGTAACCGCACTGTTTTGACACTTTTATTTTTGTAAGATTGAAACACCTAAACAGAAAGGCAGTGGCCCTTTAAGGGCGTAATTTTGAAAAGGGAGGAGCCTCCCCATTATAAGCCCACTGACCAATCCATTGCATTGTTCTGAGGAAGATCACACAGCTGAGCGAAATGCATAAACACCACGGTTTTAGCAGCCTGGTCTTGGGGTCACACGCATGTAGCGTATATTCGCTTCACTCATCGCCGCATGAAGCGGAGCCACTACTGGGGATCAGTGTACATCTACAGCCAGGCAAAGGATGACTGCTTCCACTACCTGAATCATCCCAGGGACTGGCTTTTTTTTTTGACATCTGAGGAGTCAATCGGTACCAGACTAAGGAAGCAAGCAGCACGGCGGGTGAGATTGTGTCAGGGACGCTGCAGTCCCGTCATTTAAACTTTTCTCCATGCATTGTATATGCTAAATCCCGTGCCATCTGGCTGTGGCGCCTTCCTGCACCAGGGAATAAAGATCTATATTATATGCTCCCTTATAGCCAAGTCTAGATGCCTGTCATATTTTGAAGCTCATCCATACATATGTCAATAACTTTGAACTATATGCTGGATTATCCTCTTCACAGCTGACTGTATTATCTCACAGATTTTCAGGATTGACATTTCCATTTTTCCTACTGTGACACCACTACTTCCTCTCTCCTGCTTTTGTGGTATATCCATACCTGTTAACACTGGAGGCTGATTTTAGACTTTCAACACTGAGTCTAATACCCACGCCTCCCCTGCAAGTGTGCTAAGTGTCTGTGTGTGTGCAAGTGAGCCCGGGCTGCTATGTTTTTCAATTTTATTGTGACAACATTGTCATGATTTTTTAACCACTTGCCATCTATGCTATAGCCGAAAGACGGCTGCAAAGCGGACTTAATTTGCCGGGTGGACGTCCTCCCGTGCTTGAGCGGCCTGTGCGCCCCCTGCAGGGCACGTGCGGCGCGCTCTGTGATCAGCGAGTCTATGAGACCCAGCTGATCACCGATTGGTGTAAGGGGTCGATCCCGACCCCTTACCACATGATCAGCTGTCAGCCAATGACAGCTGATCATGTGATGTAAACAGAGCAGGTAATCCGATCACCGGCGGCTGCGAGAGGGACATCGGTCCCGATCGTGGAGTCACCAGCATCACCTACTAGTGCCCACAGTACCACAGTGCTGCCTATCAGTGCTGCCTATAAATCATCAATCAGTGCATCATCACCGTACTGCCTATCAATACCACCTACCAGTGTCCATCAGAGCCCCCTACCAGGGCCCATCGGTGCTGTCTTATCAGTGCCCATCAGTGTAATTTTATCTGTGTCCATCAGCGTCGCCTTATCTGTGCGCATCAGTGCAGCCCATCAGTTCAGCCTCATCGGAAAAATTACCCGTTTGCAAAATTTTATAACAAACTATGAAACATGGGGGTTTTTTTCAAAAATTTCTGTCTTTTTTTGATTGTTTAGCAAAAAATAAAAACCACCAAAAGAAAGCTCTATTTGTGTAAAAAAAATGATAAAAATTTAATTTGAGTACAGTGTAGCATGACTGGTGTGTAAGTCACAGCCAGGCAATGGTAATTTTCAGTTGGGTAAGGTAAGTGAGCTCCATAATGAACTAGAACAATGCTAATGTGCAAAATACAGTAACTCATTCTGACTGTATTTAGTATGTGATAACAACAGAGATGGATGACTGCTATAGACATGTGTTACCTTTCTGTCTTTACAAATGTGGGTTACTTGCAAACAATGCTGTATAAGAAACCTGAGGATGGGTTTTGGAAACAAAGCTTTTAAAAGCAAAGAACTCCACCTACTGGTCACTTTCATTTCTTGCAGCTTCTCTATGTCTGCAATATACAAATATCTCACAGTATTTTTCTTTGCTGCATTCGGAGGAAGGGAACTGCTGATTCCTGGAGCCAGTAGATGAATGAGAGTGAATAGACACAATCAGGCACGTGTCGGATCTCTCACAGATGCCTGTGCTGACTTGCCAGTCACAGGAAAGCCAGCATCCTGTAAACAGTTTGAAACATAAACATGTGGAAACATCTCAGTGCTGGATTTCTACACAACCGCCGGAAGAGTTACCTGCAATAGCAATACTGAATTTTACCAGGCTCCAGGCACTACATACAAGTACCGCATTGATATAACACAGCTTAGTCAGCAGGCTGTCAACCACTGACACAATGAGGAGAGTTAAAGAGCGGTGGCAAGCATAATGCTTGCACCACCAATGAAAACAGAGCGGATGCTGCTCCTAAGAGGCACAAATCCCTTTATTAATTTGGGGCGACAAGTTCTCTTTTCCTCTATGGCTGTGACAGGCACAGCATAGAGAACAGGAAATCCGGAGCTGCATGTTAGAATCTCTCTGTCTGTCCCCAACCAGCTCGGAGTAAGAGGAAGGGTTGTCAACCCTACGGGCTCTGCTCATGTGGCGTAATCACTGTATAAACAGAGGATATAAGCTGTCTACAGACAGCTCACATCCTGTACACCAGGTCCAAACTGGTGGGGGGGGGGATCTGCAGCCATTTTCTACAGTATTTGGAAACTGCCACAGTCCCTCTGTTCATTAGGTGCAGACCATGCGCCAGTTTCTATTTCACTCTGAAGTGATGCAGAAAGACCTGAAACAAGTTTATCTGCTTAGTTTACTGTGGTGACATGTTTTTGCACAATTAGTTAAGTCCCCAGAAAGTGTCCATTTCTATCTGTTTGCATTACCCTGGAGTCAGCATATGCGTTACAAATCAGTCCACAATAGAGTAGCCTTTCATTCGCAGATGAATGTTGCGGTGTGTCTCGAGGCTGCTAGTCTGGGATCTCTCAAGGAACTAGGGAATCTGATCTACCGGGGTCCCCGAGCCTATCCTGCCCTACCTTATCCCACTAGAACTACGCTTGGGGTTTGAACTGCAGCTAGGAAAAGATTTACTCGACCGAACAAGTGGTCTCCTTTCACCCCACTGTGGGGAAACCCCAATCTCCCACATCTTCGCTCCATCCCTGACCCCTAGCTATGGGTCAGGTACGGGATTAAGATCCTGGGAGATATTCTGGTAGCCCGCAGACTGCTTTCACTAGAGGAGCTTAGGACCAAATTTCATCTTCCGGGCTGTATGGCTTTCCGGTACTTCCAGCTGTGCCATGCTGTACGAACCCAGTTCCTTGCTATCCCAGGCCTAGCTATGAAGCCTATAGAAGAACTGCTGGCCCAAGACCCTTTGTCCAAATCTCTATCTGCCCTATAATTCGACTTACTGGATGTTGATTATCCCAAGATGGAACGGCTTTGGGAGAGATAGAAGGCTGACATACCTAGACTTGACAGGGAGGACTGGGGGAAAGTGCTCAGGTGTTGAATTCCTCTAAGGATAGGTTAATTCAAGTAAAATTTCTACACAGGATATACTATACACCCCAGAGGCTGCATAATATCTACCCTGAGAGGTCCATGGATTGCACCCGCTGTGGGGGGAATGTTGGAACTTGCATGCATATGTTCTGGAGGTGTCCTGGAGTAGCCAGCTTCTGGATAGAGGTGGTTGAGCTCATAAATCTCAGCCTCCAGTTGACCCTCCCAACTACTCCCAAGCTGCTGCTCCTAGGTATTCACGACAATGACCAAAGGCCTAGATACCCCAAACTTTCCTTTTTGTTATACTATGCTATAAGAGAGATCATACTAAGGTGGAATTCCCAATCCCCCCCCCCCCCCCCCTCCATAGTTTCTTGGAAAAAATCTATTAACTCTGCTCTTCCTATGTACAAACTGACATATGTTGACAGAAATTGCCCCAAGAAATATGAGGGAGTTTGGCAACCCTGGACCGAGTAAATGGGGGAACTCTCCCGCGGGTTTCTCTTCTAGACAGGATGAGGACCACAATCTCACATGCTAATCCCAACCTGTGTTTACTATGGGGTTTTTGGTTTTGTAAGTTGCTGATACACATTATTGATATGCTGACTATGCCTCTCACTTGATGTAAGAAGACTTTCATGTAACTTTGTTTATTTCCGTGGTGTTCCTGACAAGGTGTACCATGCCTATGTTTCAATAAAGGAACATTCTGTTCATGTTTTAAAAAGAGACAAAAAAAAAAAAAAAAAAAAGGAAGGAGTAGCCTTTCAGCTGTCTCAGTACAGTTATACTTCAAACTGTGGATTATTCTCCAGCCTAGCTTACTAAGCATCTCATCCCAGACATCGCTCCATGGATACCTTCTGGGGAATTGCCTAATCTTCTTGGGCCATTATAATGGTGCAGGAAACTGTCAGGAGTGGCGTGCACAACAATAACTAAGCAGACTTGTTTCAGGTTTATCTGTGCCACCCACGCCAGTTTATTTCAGAATGAGATAGAAACTACTGAAGGGTCTGTATCTAATTAACAGAGAATTTGACAGTTTTCAATATAGGAAACTGCCGCAGATCCCCGCCAGGTCTGGCCTGGCATATGGGATGTGAGCTGTATAACAACGCACCTTCTGCTCCTTCCTATTGCTGTGAGCAAAGCGGGAGGCAAAGAAGGGCAGAGAGAATTGAGCATCCAGCTCTCCTATTCTCTATGCTGTGTCTGTCAAAGACATGGCAGAACAGGCAACTGAGGGGCTTGTGCCACTTTTGTTAATTAGGAGCATCATCTGCTCAATTTTTTGTTTCAAAGAGTCCTGCAAACATTATGCCTGGACCACTCTTTGTTAACCCCCCCCCCCCCCCCCCCCCTTTACATTACACATTTTTGGCAAGCACTGTTTCCACACTGCTAATTAGTTAGGTAGGGATCCTAGCCAACATTGGTTTATAACAGAAAAGTTGCACAGGGAATGTCACTGCAACTGTCAGAAGCATCTCTTTACCTAGTGTAATCTACACTAAGGGGGTGATTTATAAAGAACTTACAGTCATTTGCTCAGCGAAAGTGTGTGTACATGATGATATTTAGCACCACCCAGTGGCCAAATGTTTTTTTTTCATTGATTTAAAATGGAAAATACCACATTTGACAGCAGAGCAAATAGCCATTTTTTTGTCCTATTCACACAGAAAGAACATACATGCACTGTCACTGGACGAATAGCTATGTGAATTCTTTATATAATCAACCTCTAAGTGTTATTGCAGGTGCCTAGTAAAAAGGGCAGGTGAACGCATTAAGGTGGGGAGCCCAGTAAAGAGGAGTTCCTAGGTCCAGAATTCACTCTGGGGCCCATAGATGTATAACTATGCCACTGATTTTGCCACTGAGGTCACAAGGAAGAAGACGCATATGATTAAAAAAAACATTTCTTTATCAGCCTTACAATACAAAAAACATGTACAACTTTAAAAAAAATGAAAACAAACATACATATATACAGTCAACTGTTATTTATGCCAATTTTTTTTCTTGTTTTTATTTCAGGAGTTTAATATTTGACCTGGTACTCACATAAAAGTGGGTTGCCAGACTATAGACCCAGCTATTAATATTCCTGATGTAACATAGTACATAAGGTACATCATCATGCAGCAACTTAATTAAAATTAACAAAAAAGTCTGTTGCTGACCAGAATGCTCTAAACTGAAATCCGATTGGTTATTGCTGTGGATTACTTCATTTAGACATCACCTTAAAGTTAACCTGATCTGGCCTAAAACAGGGTTACAAGTGCAAGCATTGCATCATCCTGACAAGCATCTGTGTTAGCCTTCAAATCTTTTGCCTTTGTAAGATTTAGACCATACAGTTCATGAACCTTTAACTTCATCATAATGTGAGATTAAGTCAAGTCCCACACTGATAACTAATACTTAAATGACGGGGGTGGGGCTCTATGTCAGAAAAGGCTGACGTTTAATCTCAACTTGCACTGCCTCAAGGCTCTATGTACAACTCGAGCTTTTAACTGAAGGATAATACACAAGGATTGACTTGGAGAGCAACACAGGTTGTTAGGGTTGTCCCGATACCACTTTTTTAGGACCGAGTACAAGTACCGATACTTTTTTTCAAGTACTCGCCGATACCGATTACCGATACTTTTTTTTAATGTCACGTGACAGTTTTTTTTTTTTTTTTTTGAGGGGGGGGGGGGGGGTGGGGATGGGGGCATAGTGAACGGTGTCTGTGTGTGTGTTTTTGTTTTGGTTTTTTTCATTTACATTTATTATTTTTTACAATTTTTTTTTTTATTCTTTATTGCACTATGTGTGTGTTTTTTTGTTTTTTTTAATCAGCCCTGTTGGGGGGCTTTGGTGAGATATCAGGGGTCTTAACAGACCTCTGATATCTCCCCCTTGAGACAGAGAAATAGACTGAGGATAGAGATTCCCCAGTCCCTTTCTCTGCAGCGTCAGCTGCACTGAGAATGAATGGAGAGAACACAGCAGCTTCTCTCCATTCATAAACTGACACATAGTAATCACAGGAGATTACAATGTTTCAGTTATGTGAATGGAAAGAGTCAGCTGACTCTCTCCATACACACAGCGGAGAGACAGCAGAACGGAGGGGACAGACGAAGAGAGAGGGGGACAACGGAAAGCCGGAACAGATGGGGACAGCGGAGGGGGACAGAGGAACGCATGGGGACAGCGGAGGGGGACAGAGGAACGGATGGGGACAGCGGAGGGGGACAGAGCAAAGAAGAAGGACAGCGGGAGGTGGACAGAGGAACGGAGGAGGACAGCGGAGGGGGACAGAGCAAAGAAGGAGGACAGCGGGGGGGGGACAGAGGAACGGAGGGGGACACAGCAATGGAGCAGGACAGCGGAGGGGGACAGAGGAACGGAGGAGGACTAAGGAGGAGGAGGTGACAGTCAGCGGTGATCGCGTGTGAGGGAATTACAAGCACCGATCACCGCTGTATGTCACTAAGCAGCTGAAAGCCGCGGGGGGAGAAGCTTGTAACTCCCCCACACGTCCATCACCGCTGACAGTCAAGGTATCGGCGGAAGCATCGGGAGCATTTGCCCGAGTACAAGTACTTGGGCAAATGCTTGGTATCGGTGCCGATACCGATACTAGTATCGGTATCGGGACAACCCTACAGGTTGTACCTGCACTTCAGCATTTTAGGCTAAGAAAGAGTTAAAGTGGTTTTAAGGCCCCTTTCACACTTGTGCAACTTGGGACTGCAAAGTCGCATGACAAGTCGTACCCTATGATTTCCAATGAGTACCATTCATATTTCTGCGACTTCAAAGTAGTCCCTGCACTACTTTGGTCCGACTTTGATGTGAGTCGAGGTCCATAGACCTCAAGTTTACACAGACATTCCCTGAAATCACGAAATTGCAGTTAAATCGTGGCAGTGTGAAAGGGGCCTAAAAGGTAAAAGTTTTTTTTTTTACCTTAATGCATTCTCTGCATTATGGCAAAAAAACTTTCAATAGCAGACCCCCAGATCCCCCCTTAAACACCTAAGTTCATTCCCAATCCAGTGCTGTGCCCGTCTGCTACACGTCTTCTCTCCTCCTTCTGGTCTCATTAAGGCTCTGACAGTAGCAGGAGCCATTGGCTGTCAGTCAAAGAGGAGAGAGTGGGGGCAGGGACAAGCCACGCTGTGTGTATGTCAATGGAGCACACATGCTCAGTTCAGGAGCACGTCAGCATGAGTGGCCCCATAGCAAACAGCTTGTTATGGGAGCACACACACAAAAGAGGAGGAGCTAAGAGTGCTGGCAGGGGACTCCAGAAGAGGAGGTTAAAGATGCTCAGTACAAAATCATTGGACAGAGCAGATAAATATAAACCAGTTTTTAATTCTAGGAAAAACAATAGGGTTTACAACCACTTTAAGGTCTGGTCATCTTCGCTTTAGAGTAACTGCTGCTCAGAATAAAAATTTGTAAACTGCTACTAGGATTGGCAAGAATTCAAGGCGATTTAAGCATCTTTACAAGAATTTGGGCTATCGCACAAATACATACTTTCATTTTTTATTAAGTTGGAGCAGCTTGAGGGAATATGCAAAGGTAAATGAAGGCACTGCTTTACAATACTAGTAGTAGTTTTCAATTTTTACTGAGTATAGGTTTGTTTTAAATAAAGTTGTTAGCTGGTTGATTTTAACTGGCCCAGTCCTGAAAGCGGAAACAGTCGCTGGCAATCTTCCACAGCCTGTTAGATGGTAACGTATGGAGAGTCAATAAAAAGTTTTGATTGAAGTAACGAGGTTTATTTCCTTCAAACTTCACACTGCCCTGAGTAACAACCAGTACAGTCTTCTGTCCTTGAGTGCCTTGTTCTTGGAAAGGAAAAGATTATACTTGTGTTAATGTTTTTGCTTCCAGCAAGACTAGAAAATCTTCAGATGTAAAATTCCAGAAATTCTGCAAACATGCATTACAGTATTAAAAATAAAGATGGTACAGATTAGGGGATACGTGGACACCATCACATAAATAGACTTGATTGAAGAATTACTTTTGCATGATGCAAGTTTTTTTAATTAATTATGGCAAAAAGAGAAAATGAGGAACATCACATTCCAGTACAATAGTATTGAGATTTCTTGGATCAATGTAATATCAGCAAACGAAAAAAGAAGAAATATAAACATTAGGATCTCATTTTTATCAGATGCAGAGAGTACAATTTTGACAAACACGATCAGGGGAATTCATAAATAGGGTCATAGACACTTTAGAGCTCATGCCTCTACATGACAAATGTTGGTGTGGGTAATACATGAATGTGCCTCCTGGAAACAGGTACATGAATTTGTGGCAAGCAATGTGTGCAGAGTATCTATACACTCCACCCTCTGTGCTGTGGAGCTCCCTCTCATCGCTGTAGCCCTCACACAGACAGCCCAGGGGCAGAGGACTATAAAAGCTGGGTGGGCGGAGCCTGATTGGGATTTAGAGACACTATTTCCCGTTAGGTCTGCTCCCCTTGTGACTGACAGCAGGCAGTGGGCAGATCCATAGTCAATAGCATGTTATCAATCACAAACTAGTGTTCCAGGTTCCCCATCAGGCTCCTCTCACTGTCAGCTTTTGGCTGTGAAGCGAGGACAAGGGGAGAGGGTAGTGGCTTCAAATATGCCATTGCTACAGTACACAGTGTACAAATACATGCAATCTACAGTTGGTCTTAACTGCCTCCAATTTCAATAGAGTACAATATATAAACTGGAGGTAGTTTGTTTTAAATTTGGTGCAGGATTGCATTACTCTGTAAAAGTGGCACTATAATGAACTACAGTAACTGCATTCGACGCACATTTTGGTAATTCTATTGAAATTGGAGGCAAGGCTTTTTGCATAGGACCTTATAAAGGTCCATACCACCGGAGAAGTAGCAGAAATTGTTTATTAAATTCTCACGTTTATAGCTATAGAAAAATAATGTAAAGGAACGGTCTTCACAAAGTTGACTTAATTATTGTCAAAGATTAATGCAGTTTATAAATAGTGAATATGAGTTGGGGGGGTGCATTACTTCTAGATCCCCTAAAACTGGCTTTAAACCTATAAATGTGCATTTCATGCATTATTGCAGGTGTACTGTGGTGTGTTCGCAATATTCTGAATGGCTCCCCAAAGAACAAATACAATAAAAACAAGTGTGAATGTGACATGGTGCTCTTTGTTACCAACATTTGTGTGTTGAGGCCAATAAAGATACATTCAAAGAGTAAATTGGCTGCCTTAACACAGCCTGTATATACCAATGTTACCCCTGTGTAGATGTGAAAATTAGTTGCTTTATCAGTTTAAAATGAGGAACTTTCTACGAACATATACTGTAGATGCTAAATGGGTTTGGCAGGCAGAGATTACACTTTCTAAATGGCCCCAAGCACTGTACTGGCAAACGTGTAAGGCTCAGGAAACACATGTGCCTCCATTGGCCTTAGCATGTATGAAGCTGACCACATCAGGCCATGCTTTCCACTGATCTACACCGTCTCCTCGCAAACAAAGAGAAAGCATTTGCAGTACAGGCAGAAAGCCTCTTAATTAACATAGGCTTATCTTATAGCAGGGGTCTCCAAACTTTCTAAAGAAAGGGCCAGTTTACAGTCCTTCAGATTTTATGGGGGGGGGTTCTGTGAATGGGAAAACTATAACTAGCATTTGCGGCTGACAGGTTGTAGTTTTAAATGAACTACTACAGTGCTGGCGAGTGCTGTGGTAGTTCATTGATGGTTCTTGCCTGCCTGAAGCATTAGACAGTTTACACCGACAGTCTGCATGAGCCATGCATTGCACTGATCGGCAGATCGCTGGTGCAATTCTTTACAGGCCCCTAAAAAAAAATAAAAAAATTATAGCACATTTATTTACCTGCAAAAATATTTTTTTTCTTTTATTAAAAACTCGCTTGTCCCCCTTTCCTAAAATAATTGATTAGATACAGTGCCTTGCAAAAGTATTCGGCCCCCTTGAACTTTTCAACCTTTTGCCACATTTCAGGCTTCAAACATAAAGATATAAAATTTTAATTTTTTGTGAAGAATCACCAACAAGTGGGACACAATTGTGAAGTGGAACGAAATCTATTGGATATTTTAAACTTTTTTAGCAAATAAAAAACTGAAAAGTGGTGCGTGCAAAATTATTCGGCCCCTTTACTTTCAGTGCAGGAAACTCACTCCAGAAGTTCAGCGAGGATCTCTGAATGATCCAATGTTGTCCTAAATGACTGATGGTGATAAATAGAATCCACCTGTGTGTAATCAAGTCTCTGTATAAATGCACCTGCTCTGTGATAGTCTCAGGGTTCTGTTGAAAGCGCAGAGAGCATCATGAAGACCAAGGAACATACCAGGCAGGTCCGTAATACTGTTGTGGAGAAGTTTAAAGCTGGATTTGGATACAAAAAGATTTCCCAAGCTTTAAACATCCCAAGGAGCACTGTGCAAGCGATCATTTTGAAATGGAAGGAGTATCAGACCACTGCAAATCTACCAAGACCTGGCTGTCCCTCTAAACTTTCAGCTCAGACAAGGAGAAGACTGATCAGAGATGCAGCCAAGAGGCCCATGATCACTCTGGATGAACTGCAGAGAACTACAGCTGAGGTGGGAGAGTCTGTCCATAGGACAACAATCAGTCGTACACTGCACAAATCTGGCCTTTATGGAAGAGTGGCAAGAAGAAAGCCATTTCTCAAAGATATCCATAAAAAGTCTCGTCTAAAGTTTGCCACAAGCCACCTGGGAGACACACCAAACATGTGGAAGAAGGTGCTCTGGTCCGATGAAACCAAAATCCAACTTTTTGGCCACAATGCAAAACGATATGTTTGGCGTAAAAGCAACACAGCTCATCACCCTCAACACACCATCCCCGCTGTCAAACATGGTGGTGGCAGCATCATGGTTTGGACCTGCTTTTCTTCAGCAGGGACAGGGAAGATGGTTAAAATTGAGGGGAAGATGGATGCAGCCAAATACAGGACCATTCTGGATGAAAACCTGTTGGAGTCTGCAAAAGACCTGAAACCGGGACGGAGATTTATCTTCCAACAAGACAATGATCCCAAACATACAGCAAAATCTACAAAGGAATGGTTCACAAATAAACGTATCCAGGTGTTAGAATGGCCAAGTCAAAGTCCAGACCTGAATCCAATCGAGAATCTGTGGAAAGAGCTGAAAACTGCTGTTCACAAACGCTCTCCATCCAACCTCACTGAGCTCGAGCTGTTTTGCAAGGAAGAATGGGCAAGAATTTCAATCTCTCGATGTGCAAAACTGATAGAGACATACCCCAAGCAACTTGCAGCTGTAATCGCAGCAAAAGGTGGCTCTACAAAGTATTAACGCAAGGGGGCCGAATAATTTTGCACGCCCCACTTTTCATTTTTTTATTAGTTAAAAAAGTTTCAGCAATCCAAAAGATTTCGTTCCACTTCACAATTGTGTCCCACTTGTTGGCGATTCTTCACAAAAAATAAAAATGTTATATCTTTATGTTTGAAGCCTGAAATGTGGCAAAAGGTTGAAAAGTTCAAGGGGGCCGAATACTTTCGCAAGGCACTGTATATATTAGATAGCTATATTCTTATAAATGAAGAATACTGCTATCCATTTTGCATTTAATGTGTTAGCTGCAAATGTCCCTCAGAAAATAAAAATATTATAGTTAATTTTTTTTTTCATTTTCCCCCCAAAAAAAAACAAAAACACATTTGGCTAATGGACATCAAATTAAAAATATGATTTTAATGTTCACATGACTCAAGAAGCCCATACAGGGACCCGTCTCACACTTTCTTACCATGAACAGGCTGACAGTCAAACATGTTGACTTGAAATTCACTGGACGGCAACATGTCAAAGAACTCAATCAGAGCCTCTTGCCCAGATATTGGGTTTCCATTCCAGACTAATGTAGCAGTGTCCATGTACAACTTGGTCAATTGCTGCAAAATAGTGATCAGTTCTAAAAATTAATTTACTAATTAAAATATAAAAACAGATGCATACCATTTATAAAATTGTATACGTCTATCAGTAAAATTACAGATAAAAATTACCCTAAATTAATTTATACATGTGGATCACTATTGTCTGTCATTTTGTGCATTCTTGCCTAGATCTACATTATATTGACTAGAACTTATAACCTTGACATGCTCAGGTTTTGGATTCGATTACCACCAGGACCTCATAAAAGGACCATTCAAAAAAGTAGAACCATTCAGGTCCTTAAAACTGATCTCCATGTTTACTGTCAAATAGTCTGTTTGAATCAAGCTGGTCCAAACGAGCCATTTCATTCACTAACTGCTTCACTGGCTCCAACATACAGTACACAGTGCTGAGACTTCCTGACTCACATCTGAAACAAAATAATAGTTGGTCTGAGTAACGCTCAACTATTCAAAGGCAGCTTTGTATTTTGTGAATGAATACAAAGCTTCCTCTGATTGGCCGAGCTGGAGAGTGTGACGTCATCAGCTCATTTCTCCACCTCAGCCAGAGGAACCTTTGTATTCATTCACAGAATACAAAGCTGCCTATGAATGGCTGAGCACCATTCAGACCAACTCGATATTGCTCCGGGTCTGAGACGGCAAGTCTCTGTTTCACAGTCAGAACCTAGTACTGTGTACTGTATGTTGCTGTTAGTGCCAGTTCACGCAGCGCTTAGAACCAGTTCAGAACTTAATGAAGGAAATAGTTTATTTGGAACAGCTTGGTCCAAACTAACCATTTAAAGTGACAGGAAACTTGGAGATCAGCTTAAGCATTGTGTGCCGTTTTGCAAGTACTCTGTACTGGTTTCAATCTTAACAACAGTATTTGGATCTCCTAGGATTTCAAGCCCTGAACATACACACTTTATATAAACTACACATTTTATGAAAACTATACACAGAAGACAGTCAGTTCATACAGGAATCTTAGCAAGTAGGTAAGCTTAACGCAGAGTCAGATACAATAGGACAAACCTCAGGGGACTGAAATCAAATTACCTGCTATGATTACTGTATTTGTCACATCTTCCTTGCTCTTTACACTGTTTAATTAAATAAAAATTCCAATATCAACTTAGTCTTGTAGCAGTTAGGGCCAGGTTTTATTATTCGGTGGGTTGGATGTACAAGGAGTAGAAATTGATCACGTTGAAAAAATAATGTTCACTAAGCTTAGTAAGGGCTTGTTCACACTTGTGCAGAGACTTGCACTTTTTAGCATTAGAAAACTGCAGGTCTCTAACAAGGGCATAAAGAAAACAGTGGATTTCTATATGCCTTGTTCACACTTGAATGCAGCGTCTAGGTTACTGAAGTGCAGAAATTTACAATGTCTGCATTTTTCCATCCCACAATGGGGCTCACCCACAGCTCCATTTAACGCTGCATTTCTAAGCACCACAGAGCTCAGGTATAAAGCATAGAAATTATTAAAAAGAAAAAAAAAAAAGTTAACAGTGCTCCTGCAATTTACAAAAGGCACAAAGCACAGTCGGTTAGAACGAACATTTCATGTACAGCAAAATGTGGTCTTTAAATGTGCATGAAGTGTGAACAAGCCCTAAATAGGGCAAAGCTGTACTGGCTTCAATCATCTAATCATGTTTTTCGGGGAAAAAAAATCCTGTATTGATAAATTAGATCTAAACCCAATCACTAAAATCTCCCATAAAATATAATGTTATGTCAATTCAAAAAATAATTTCCCTCACATATACATCTTTCATTAAAAGCAATATCTAGTGATGCTGCGATGCAGACCCCCTATTCAGGTACCCCCTGTTATGGGTTGACAACTGTCGCCAAATTGTGTTCCTGTATTGTCACCTTGTCACACGTGCCCCAGATTGAGATATCAAGCAACCATGACAACAAACATTGTGCAGGCACAGTAGACATGTGTTACAATTAGGCTGCATTCACACCTGAGCGTTTCAAAGTCGCACGTTTTTACTGTGTTTTTGTTCAGGTCACCAATGTAAAAGGCAGAAAAACGCCTGTAATCTGCCCCAAAGAAGCTCATGTTCTTTTTTGAGCTTAGGGCGTTTTTCAGGCGTTTTGCTTCAGGTGACAAAACGCTCAGATGTGAACAGGTGCCATTGAAATGAATGGGATTTTGCTTGTTGGGCATTTTATGAGCGTTTTATGAGCTGAAAACGCTCAGGTGTGAATGCAGCCTCAGGAAGCCAGACCAGAGAACAGAGCAATGCTGCACAGCTGATGCTGGGGCAAGTGTGACAACATATTAACTCTCTCTCTGTACTTCAGCAGTACAGTCACCAGCATTCAACAAGAATTCTGTTAATAGAGCGAGCAGTGTGTTAGTATTTTGGTTTTACCGTATTTTACTTCACTGCAGCTAAAGTAGGGGTGTTAAGATCAATAAAGGTTCATTGGCTTGATTCAAATTCATAAACAGTCTGTTTAAAAAAAGTGAAATAAACACAAGAATAGAACTTACTCTTCTCCTTTTATCAAAAGTTTCATAATAAAGATTAACAAATCCTTCTGCTGCTCTGGTTGCTAGATCCACATCAGTCTTGAAATCCTACAAATTGGAAAAATGGTGTGTTATTTTCTTCAGTAAATTTATACAGAAGTCAAAACTTGAATACTCAAAAACAAATCCACAAGAAAGAGAAACTGATTTAACCACTTCAGCCCCGGAAGGATTTACCCCCTTCCTGACCAGAGCACTTTTTACAATTTGGCACTGCGTCGCTTTAACTGCTAATTGCGCGGTCATGCAATGCTGTACCCAAACAAAATTTGCGTCCTTTTCTTCCCACAAATAGAGCTTTCTTTTGATGGTATTTGATCACCTCTGCCATTTTTATTTTTTGCGCTATAAACGGAAAAAGACCGAAAATTTTGAAAAAAAATGATATTTTCTACTTTTTGTTATAAAAAAAATCCAATAAACTCAATTTTAGTCATACATTTAGGCCAAAATGTATTCGGCCACATGTCTTTGGTAAAAAAAAAGTCAATAAGCGTATATTTATTGGTTTGCGCAAAAGTTATAGCGCCTACAAACTAGGGTACATTTTCTGGAATTTACACAGCTTTTAGTTTATGACTGCCTATGTCATTTCTTGAGGTGCTAAACTGGCAGGGCAGTACAAAACCCCCCCAAATGACCCCATTTTGGAAAGTAGACACCCCAAGGAAATTGCTGAGAGGCATGTTGAACCCATTGAATATTTATTTTTTTTGTCCCAGGTGATTGAATAATGACAAAAAAAAAAAAAATTTACAAAAAGTTGTCACTAAATGATATATTGCTCACACAGGCCATGGGCATATGTGGAATTGCACCCCAAAATACATTCTGCTGATTCTCCTGAGTATGGGGATACCACATGTGTGGGACTTTTTGGGAGCCTAGCCGCGCACGGGGCCCCGAAAACCAATCACCGCCTTTAGGATTTCTAAGGGCATACATTTTTTATTTCACTCCTCACTACCTATCAGAGTTTTGAAGGCCATAAAATGCCAAGATGGCACAAAACCCCCCCAAATGACCCCATTTTGGAAAGTAGACACCCCAAGCTATTTGCTGAGAGGCATGTTGAGTCCATGGAATATTTTATATTTTGACACAAGTTGCTGGAAAGTGACAATTTTTTTTTTTTTTTTTTTGCACAAAGTTGGCACTAAATGATATATTGCTCAAACATGCCATGGGCATATGTGGAATTGCACCCCAAAATATATTCTGCTGCTTCTCCTGAGTACGGGGATACCACATGTGTGGGACTTTTTGGGAGCCTAGCTGCGTACGGGGCCCCGAAAACCAAGCACCGCCTTCAGGATTTCTAAGGGCATAAATTTTTGATTTCACTTCTCACTACCTATCACAGTTTTGAAGGCCATAAAATGCCAAGATGGCACAAAACCCCCCCAAATGACCCCATTTTGGAAAGTAGACACCCCAAGCTATTTGCTGAGAGGCATGGTGAGTCCATGGAATATTTTATTTTTTGACACAAGTTGCGGGAATGTGAGAATTTTTTTTTTTTTTGCACAAAGTTGTCACTAAATGATATATTGCTCACACAGGCCATGGGCATATGTGGAATTGCACCCCAAAATACATTCTGCTGATTCTCCTGAGTACGGGGATACCACATGTGTGGGACTTTTTGGGAGCCTAGCTGCGTACGGGGCCCCGAAAACCCAGCACCGCCTTCAGGATTTCTAAGGGCGTAAAGTTGTAATTTCACGCCCCACTACCCATCACATTTTTGAAGGCCATAAAATGCCCAGATGGCACAAACCCCCCCAATTGACCCCATTTTGGAAAGTAGACACCCCAAGCTATTTGCTGAGAGGCATGTTGAGTCCATGGAATATTTTATATTTTGACACAAGTTGCGGGAAAGTGACAATTTTTTTTTTTTTTTTTGCACAAAGTTGTCACTAAATGATATATTGTTCAAACATGCCATGGGCATATGTGGAATTACACCCCAAAATATATTCTGCTGCTTCTCCTGAGTACGGGGATACCACATGTGTGGGACTTTTTGGGAGCCTAGCCGCGCACGGGGCCCCGAAAACCAAGCACCGCCTTCAGGATTTCTAAGGACATACATTTTTGATTTTACTCCTCACTACCTATCACAATTTTGAAGGCCATAAAATGCCAAGATGGCACAAAACCCCCCCAAATGACCCCATTTTGGAAAGTAGACACCCCAAGCTATTTTCTGAGAGGCATGGTGAGTATTTTGCAGCTCTCATTTGTTTTTGAAAATGAAGAAAGGCAAGAAAAACGTATTTTTTTTTTCTTTTTTCAATTTTCAAAACTTTGTGACAAAAAGTGAGGTCTGCAAAATACTCACTATACCGCTCAGCAAATAGCTTTGGGTGTCTATTTTCCAAAATGGGGTCATTTGGGGGGGGGGGGGGGGTTGTGCCATCTGGGCATTCCATGGCCTCCGAAACTGTGATAGGCAGTGAAGAGTGAAATCAAAAATTCACGCCCTTAGAAAGCCTGAAGGCGGGGCTTGGTTTTCGGGGTCCCGTACGCGGCTAGGCTCCCAAAAAGTCTCACACATGTGGTATCCGCGTACTCAGGAGAAGCAACAGAATGTATTTTGGGGTGTAATTTCACATATTCCCATGGCATGTTTGAGCAATATATCATTTAGTGACAACTTTGTGCAAAAAAAAAAAAATAAAAAAAAAATTTGTCTTTTTCCCGCAACTTGTGTCACAATATAAAATATTCCATGGACTCGACATGCCTCTCAGCAAATAGCTTGGGGTGTCTACTTTCCAAAATGGGGTCATTTGGGGGGGTTTTGAACTGTCCTGGCATTTTATGCACAACATTTAGAAGCTTATGTCACACATCACCCACTCTTCTAACCACTTGAAGACAAAGCCCTTTCTGACACTTATTGTTTACATGAAAAAATTATTTTTTTTTGCAAAAAAATTACTTTGAACCCCCAAACATTATATATTTTTTTAAAGCAAATGCCCTACAGATTAAAATGGTGGGTGTTTAATTTTTTTTTTTCACACAGTATTTGCGCAGCGATTTTTCAAACGCATTTTTTGGGGAAAAAACACACTTTTTTAAATTTTAATACACTAAAACACACTATTTTGTCAAAATGTTTGATGAAATAAAAAAGATGATCTTAGGCCGAGTACATGGATACCAAACACGACATGCTTTAAAATTGCGCACAAACGTGCAATGGCGACAAACTAAATACATTTTTAAAAGCCTTTAAAAGCCTTTACAGGTTACCACTTTAGATTTACAGAGGAGGTCTACTGCTAAAATTACTGCCCTCGGTCTGACCTTCGGGGTGATACCTCACATGCATGGTGCAATTGCTGTTTACATTTGACGCCAGACCGACGCTTGCGTTCGCCTTTGTGCGAGAGCAGGGGGGGGGGGCAGGGGTGCTTTTTTTTTTTTTTTTATTATTTTTTTTGCTTTTTTATCTTATTTTTAAACTGTTCCTTTCATTTTTATTTTTTTTTAATCATTTTTATTGTTATCTCAGGGAATGTAAATATCCCCCATGATAGCAATAGGTAGTGACAGGTACTCTTTTTAGAAAAAATTGGGGTCTATTAGACCCTAGATCTCTCCTCTGCCCTCAAAGCATCTGACCACACCAAGATCGGTGTGATAAAATGCTTTCCCAATTTCCCAATGGCGCTGTTTACATCCGGCGAAATCTAAGTCATGAAATGCTTGTAGCTTCCAGTTTCTTAGGCCATAGAGATGTTTGGAGCCATTCTGGTCTCTGATCAGCTCTATGGTCAGCTGGCTGAATCACCGGCTGCATTCTCAAGTTCCCTGTTGGGACAGGAGAGCCAGAGAAAAACATGGACGACGGTGTGGGGGGGGGGGGCATTCCCTCCCACTGCTTGTAAAAGCAGTCTAGAGGCTAATTAGCCGCTAGGATTGCTTTTACAAGAAAGCCGACCACTGGCTGAAAAGAATGATACCAAGATGATACCTAAACCTGCAGGCATCATTCTGGTATAACCACTCAAAGTCCAGCAACATACCAGTACGTTGCTGGTCCTTGTTGGGCATACATTGTAAACTTTTTTTCATGCAGCCTGTGGGCTGAACGAAAAAAAGATATTGATCGGTGGGTATGCCCACCATTAGAATACCTCCCTTCATCCACCCACTTCTAATGATGGGCATACATGCACCGTATATATATGCCGAAGCATGGGGGCATCCTCCCGCAAAAGGCAGGAGCAAATCGCTCCTCCACCCACTGCTGCCCCCACGCTTCGGCATATATGCTGAAGTATGTAACTGTGGTGGTGAAATCACCTCCGACAGCGCTGGAGTCACGGCTTTATGTATCGTGGGAGCAAACGCTGTTGCTGTCAAGATAAGTAAATCCGTGCTGCAACTGAATGGCGTACCTGCTAAGCAAATGATGGTTAACAAAAAAACAAAGTAACATTACAGTATAACAGTAATACTTACCATACCTGCAAAGCAAAATACAAAAAAAACATAGTAAAAAATAAAACATTTAACGCAACCTGTGCCTACCTAAAAAATATATATGCCGAAGCATGGGGGCATCCTCCCGCAAAAGGCAGGAGCAAATCGCTCCTCCACCCACTGCTGCCCCCACGCTTCGGCATATATGCTGAAGTATGTAACTGTGGTGGTGAAATCACCTCCGACAGCGCTGGAGTCGCGGCTTTATGTATCGTGGGAGCAAACGCTGTTGCTGTCAAGATAAATAAATCCGCTCTGCAGCTGAATGGCGTACCTGAAAACACAAAGGTGGTTAACAATAAAAAAAACAAAAGTATAAAAAAATTGCATACCTATAAAGCAAACATGATAACAACATAACAATAAAACATTGCAGTATAGAATGCAGAACAATAGAGAGAGAACAATAAAACAACAACTATTTTTGTTTTTTTTATTTTATATTTTTTTTGTGTTTTTTTCTTTTTTTTACTTTTTTTTGTTTTTTTTACACTTTTTTTTGTAACTTTAACTTTTTTAACTGGTACCAGGTTTGGGTCTCTCAAAATGCGACAGCATCTTGGGAGACCCTGTGGAAGTGTGCCTAGTCTGTGCAGTGCTGTACCCTACGCTAATACTCCACTAGTGTGTGGTAGCGTTCAAAACATTCACCAATGCAAAGACCAGGATTGCCAGGACAGAGGGGACAACAATACCGGGTGTCACGCCTAAATCCGCGCTTGCTGCAGACACGACATCTTTTTTGGGGGGTTCGTTGGGTAGGGGTACTCGGGAGGGCATAAAGAAAATGCCTCTCATGCAGCCGGCTTACTGCATTCGGTTGGGGATGGTGAGGTGGAGCACCGTCTGGATACAGAAGGGCTCTGACGATCTCTTCCTGGAATGTAAGGAAGGATCCAGTCCGTCCTGAAGCTCTGTATAGCACATGAGCGTTCAGCAAAGCCAATTGAAATAAATAAACAGACACTTTTTTGTACCAGCGTCTGGCCTTACGGGCAACTAGGTACGGCGCCAACAACTGGTCGTTGAGGTCCACCCCTCCCATATTAAGGTTGTATTCGTGGACACAGAGGGGTTTCTCCACAACACCAGTCGCCGTAGGAATTTGGACCGTTGTGTCTGCATGAAGGGAGGTGAGAACGAAAACATTCTTCTTATGCCTCCACTTCATAGCGAGCAAATTATTATACTTCAAGCAGGCTCTCTCCCCCAGCCTAAGACGGGAATCTACAAGCCGCTGGGGAAAGCCCCGGCGATTAGGTCGCACGGTGCCACATGCTCCAATCTGATGATCAAAAAGGTGGCTAAAAAGTGGCACGCTCGTATAATAATTGTCCACGTACAAGTGGTACCCCTTTCCGAATAAGGGTGACACCAAGTCCCACACTATCTTGCCAGCGCTTCCTATGTAGTCAGGGCAGTTTGTCGGCTCTACGTGACTATCTTTTCCCTCGTAAACCATAAATCTACATGTATAGCCTGTGGCCCTGTCACAGAGCTTATACATCTTGACCCCGTATCTGGCACGCTTGCTGGGAAGGTACTGTTTGAATGACAAGCGGCCAGAAAATTTAACCAGGGACTCATCAACGCAGACAACTTGATGGGGGGTAAACAAGTCTGCAAAACGTTGGTTGAAGTGGTTTACGAGGGGCCGAATTTTGTAGAGCCGATCGTATCCAGGGTCTCCACGAGGACGACAGAGTTCATTGTTGTTGAAGTGCATGAACCGCGAAATCTGCTCGTATCGTGCCCTGGCCATGGAAGCAGAGAACAAGGGTGAATGGTAAATTGGGTCAGTGGACCAATATGACCGCAACTCACTCTTTTTATTCAACCCCATGAGGAGGGAAAGGCCCAGAAAGATCTTAAATTCGGAGACCGTAATTGGTCTCCAATCTCTGGCAAGGGTGGACTGGGGCATAGTGGCGATGTGTTGACCAGCGTATAAATTGCTTTGGTCCACAATAGATCTATAGAGATCTTCGGTGAAAAACAGCGAATAAAAATCCAGTGGCATAAAGTCAACTGTTTCCACCTGAATTCCGGGTTGGCCAGTGAAAGGGGGAAGTACGGGTGCTGCAGAAGTGGTGGGTACCCAATTCGGATTGGCCAATGCAGCAGGAAGGGCACTATGGGCACGACGGGCCTGTGTTCGTCTTCTTGGTGGCAGCGGGACACTACTAGTGCTTGCCACCTCGCCAGCTTGAACTGCACTTATGGGACTCGCCACGTCACCACGTGATACTGCAGTGCTGGATGTACGACCAGGGTGTACTAGGCCGCTGGTGCTTGCCAGTTCACCAGAAGGAGTAGCGGCGCTAGTACTTCTCTGCTCCATACGAGAGCCCTGCGGTTCTTGCACTTCAAGGACAGAAGAAGAAGATTGGGGTCTGGTACGCCTGACCTTAGCAGGGACCACAACTCCGTCGTCAGAGCTATCTGTCATGGAGCCGCTGTCCTCTACAGGATCGTATTCTGAGCCTGAATCTGACAGATGAGTGACTTCCTCTTCACTATCTGTCATGCTCAGAATCCTGTAGGCCTCTTCACTAGTGTACCTTCGATTTGCCATTTTGGCCTCTAAATTTAGGGGTACACTAGTGAGACTCACAGGCAAAAAAGCTCCCGACTGTCAGCGACTGATTCAAAACGCTACCAAAAAACTGTTAGCGATCGCAGGGATCAGGCCTGACTCTGCGACCGCTGCAGTTATGTGTGCTTAGTGTTTTGTAAGTGTCAGTAATCGATCGATACTGCACTTGGGTGGGCTGGGCTGGGCTGGGCCGAGGAGCAAAACGCAGGTGCTAGCAGGTATCTGGGCTGATCCCGCTAACACTGCGTTTCAGGGAACCCTAAACTGCTGGGGAGTATAGATCTGATCGGATCAGATATCGATCCGTTCAGATACTATAGCACTAAGGGAGGTGTATGCTGCGTGCACGGGTTTTAGCGGTACTGGCGCTAACCTGACGCTGCCTGGGGCGACGCAGACCTTATCTGATCCTAAAAGCTTAACTTCTATCACCGCCGGGCAATTAGGGGGTTAAACCTTTATAAGGTAATAAACGGCGGGTGCCCTAAAACTATAATAAACTGTAATAAACTATAATAAACTACAAAAAACAAACTATCTAACCAGCGTCACCCGTAACACTTATACGGTGATCGCTGGTGAAAGGGTTAACTAGGGGGCAATCAGGGGGTTAAAACCTTTAGCAGGTAGTATATGGGGGTCCCTGTCGCTATAAAACACTGACAGCGAACCTATATACTTACCTCCCTAAACTAGCGTCACCTGTGTCACTAATACAGCGATCAGAAAAACGATCGCTTAGCGACACTGGTGACGGGGGGTAATCAAGGGGTTAACTTTTATTAGGGGGGGTTAGGGGGTACCCTGGACCTAAGGGGGGGTACCCTAGACCTAAAGGGGGCTAACCTAACTGCCCTAACACTTATAACTGACAAACTGACACAATGCAAAAAAAAAAAAAAACACTGCTATTGGTGTCAGAGTGACAGTGGGTACAGGGGGGTGATCGGGGGGTGACAGGGGGGTGAAAAGTGTGCCTGGCGTGTTCTACTGAGCGTGTGGTGTTGGTGCACTTACTTGGATGTCTTCTCTCCTCGGCGTCGGATCAAAAAGACCGGCTCCAGGAGAGATGACATCACTTCCTCTCCCTCTGTTTACATTACAGAGGGAGAGGAAGCATTTGATTCGTGGGAGCGATCGGGAGGGGGTGGCAATCAATGGATGGCCTCCCCCTGACCCCCAATCGCCCGCGAACAAGACCCGACCGCCCAGGGCACCGGGGGGGGTCCGATCGGACCCCCCGCCCGCGGGAAGGCATCACGTTTCAGGTACGTGATTTTGCCTGCCCGTGCCGACCTGCTCACGTATATAGGCGTGAGGCGGTCGGCAAGTGGTTAAAGGAGTCACATAAACAGATAAGCAGACATTGTAGAGATTGCTTAGCACTATGCAGGTTTTCCACTTTCTTAAACTAGTACTGACATAAGAAATCATAGATGAAAGAGGAAGCAAAACAGCATGACCTGAGCATGCCTGGTAGGAAGTTATAGGTGGAAAAACATGGGAAACCAACATTGATAGAAAACAGTGGTTGTCCAAGAAGGATTCAACATGACCAATAGCTCCCCGCACCCCCCCCCCCATTGCAAAGCCAAAGAATGACTGCCCATTGGTGTTTGTTATACACACGATGACTGTTCCCATACATATGCTAGCCATATACATCAGGTTGTTGGAACCCTTATGCCGTGTACATACGACCAGTTTTGCCGTTGGAATAAACTCCGAAGGTTTCTCCGACGGAATTCCATTCAAGCTGTCTTGCTTACACACGGTCAAACCAAAGTCCGACCGTCCAGAACGTGGTGACGTACAACACATACGACGGGACTAGAAAAAGGAAGTTCAATAGCCAGTAGCCAATAGCTTCCATCTCTTCAGAGCACGCGTCATTTTTGGTCCGTCAGAACAGCATACAGACGAGAGGTTTTCCTGATAGGAATTGGTTCCGTCGAAAATATTTTAGAAAATGTTCCATTTCTAGGTCCATCAGAATTTTCAAAAAAAAAAGTCAGATGAGGCCTACACACGATCGGAATGGACGATAAAAAGACTCAGTCGGACATTCCGCTTGTGTGTACACGGCTTTAGAGATAAGCTCTATAGGAAACTTTTAAATAGTGTCTATGCAGGGTAGATAAAAATCATGATTTAAAAAAAAATTTGATTTTTTTAAAATTTCTATTAAATTTATTTTAATAAAACGCTTCTGAAGTAAAAATCTATCTAAAAGATAGTTTTTTTTATTTAAGATACATTAATAAATTAGCTTTTTCAGCATGAAATGGAGCTTAGTTATTTAGCATGAGGCTGTGTGCAACATTTAAATTTTTGGTAAACTCATTCAATGAATCCAAGCTCTGCAAGTTGAGACAACATGCACTGCTTTGATGCATTCACACAATTTCACAGTAACCATGAGATAAAACAAAGTTCAGAAATATTCCTTCATCCCATTGTTTTGCAAATCTATGTACATTACAAACTGTATGATTGAAGAGAAATGCATCTGTACCAGGCTCTAAGTGTGAGGAGGAAGGGCAAGCAGTAAAAATTAACGTGAAGCAGCTTATAAACCTTGTGATCTTTCTGCACATAGCTTGAAGTGCTAAATTCCTCCCTTGAGCAGCAAAATGGCAGCAGGCCATAAAAGAGACCCAGTTGGGGAATATTTACTAACCTGACAGCTTATTATTCTAAATAGGAAACCTTTGTTTTGTTCTCAAACATTAAAGATTGTAACTACCAGCAAGAATAAGTCCTTACATTTAAAGAGCACCTGTCATTTCAGATCAATCATGGCAGCGTCTGTTAGCGGGCATCCACTCACCTGCTGCCACCATGCCCCTCACCTTGTTGAGTCACTGCCACATCACCAGTCGTCCTATTAAAGTGAATGGGACTGTTGGTGAGTCGACAGAGGGTCAGAGGAGGAGCCGCTGCAGGACAGAGATGACAGTTGCTCTTTTAAAATTATGATTTAAATTGAGGTGATTTAAATCAAGCCTTTTTACTAGTGATTTAAATCGGCTTGATTTAAATCAAATCCACCCTGTCTCTATGACTAAAATTAAAAATCTACAAGCAATTAGCCATTAAACCTCTACTTATTCTGGATAGCTCATATTAACTACTTGCCCCACGGTCACAGTAGATTAAGGCCCCTTTCACACTTATACGACTTGTCCCACGATTTTGTACTGCAAAATCGTATGACAAGTCATTCTCCAAGATTTGCAATGACTACCATTCATATTAGCACGACTTTAAGTCGTGCCGACTTGAAAGTAGTCCCTGCACTACTTTGGTCCAACTTCTATGCGAGTTGTACTCCATAGACCTCAATGTTAAACCCTGAAGTAGCATGCAAATCGTGCCTGAATAATATAGACACGATTTCAGTACGACTTTGTAAGCACAAGCCTGGCTCACTGATCGGGAAAGGAAAACTTTTTTTTTCCTTTCCCGATGAGCGACAGGCAGTGCTGACAGCTGTCTGGTATGAATCCTGAGGGGGAACGCCGCGCCAAGTTTTAAATGAAAAGACCGGCGTGGGTTTCCCCCCCCCCCAGGGGCATACCAGGCCCTTAGGTCTGGTATGGATCTAAGGGGAACCCCCTACGCCGAAAAATCGGCGTGGGGTCCCCCCCAAAATCCATACCAGACCCTTATCCGAGCACGCAGCCTGGCCGGTCAGGAATGGGGGTGGGGACGAGCGAGCGCCCCCCCTCCTAGACCGTACCAGGCCGCATGCCCTCAACATGGGGGGGTGGGTGCTTTAGGGCATGGGGGGCACCCTGCGGGCCCCCCCACCCCAAAGCACCTTGTCCCCATGTTGATGAGGACAAGGGCCTCTTCCCGACAACCCTGGCCGTTGGTTGTCGGGGTCTGCGGGCGGGGGGCTTATCGGAATCCGGGAGCCCCCTTTAATAAGGGAGCCCCCAGATCCCGGCCCCCCACCCTATGTGAATGAGTATGGGGTACATGGTACCCCTACCCATTCACCTAGGGAAAAAAGCGTCAATAAAAAACACAGTACACAGGTTTTTAAAATAATTTATTAGGCAGCTCCGGGATCTTCTTCCGACTTCAGGGGTCCTCTTCCGACTTCGGGGGTCTCTCCGCCGTCTCCTCCCGGTGTCCGCATCTTCTGGCGGCTCCTCCGCTATCTTCTGCAGCTCAATTGCTAGCAGTGGTCCGGACTTCTGCCTTCTGCCTTTCTTCCAGAGATGTTGACACGCCGCTCTCTCCAGCTGGAATGGTCTCTGAACGCTCCGCAACGGACTTATATAGGCGGTGATCCCGCCCCCTTATGAGGTCACTGTCCCGGGGCATGCTGGGACTGTGCCGTCATAAGGGGGCATGGTCATCACCCGGTGACCACGCCTCCTAAAACGTCACAGTCCCAGCATGCCCAGGGACTGTGACGGCATAAGGGGGCGGGGTCACCGCCTATATAAGTCCGTTGCGGAGCGCACAGAGACCATTCTGGCTGGAGAGAGCGTCGTGTCAACATCTCTGGAAGAGAAGAGGGAAGAAGACGATCCAGAGGTCCGGACCACCGCTGGCAAAAGAGCGCCAGAAGATAGCGGTGGAGCCGGCAGAAGATGCGGACACCGGGAGAAGACGCCGGAGAGACCCCCGAAGTCGGAAGAAGATCCCAGAGCTGCCTAATAAATTATTTTAAAAACCTGTGTACTGTGTTTTTTATTGAAGTTTTCCCTAGGTGAATGGGTAGGGGTACCATGTACCCCATACTCATTCACATAGGGTGGGGGGCCGGGATCTGGGGGCCCCCTTATTAAAGGGGGCTCCTAGATTCCGATAAGCCCCCCGCCCGCAGACCCCGACAACCAACGGCCAGGGTTGTCGGGAAGAGGCCCTTGTCCTCATCAACATGTGGACAAGGTGCTTTGGGGTGGGGAGGCCGCAGGGCGCCCCCCATGCCCCAAAGCACCCACCCCCCATGTTGAGGGCATGCGGCCTGGTACGGTCCAGGAGGGGGGGGGGGCACTAGCTCGTCCCCTCCCCCATTCCTGACCGGCCGGGCTGCGTGCTCGGATAAGGGTCTGGTATGGATTTTGGGGGGACCCCCACGCCGATCTTTCGGCGTAGGGGTTCCCCTTACAATCCATACCAGACCTAAGGGCCTGGTATGCCCCTGGGGGGGAACCCACGCCAGTTTTTTTTATTTAAAACTTGGCGTGGAGTTCCCCCTTATGATTCATACCAACTACTGTATGTTTTCATTTGTTAATGCCAAAAACGTGGCAAAGTAGTACTGCTCTAAAATCGCGGTAAAATCGCAGCAAAATTGCGGCCGCGAAATCGCAGTAAAATCGTGCGACTTTGAAGTCGTATAAGTGTGAAAGGGGCCTAACTGTGACTGAATGTGCAGCTGCAGGCTCAGCAATGTAAATAAATGTTGTCGGCTTGCTTCCGGGTTTGGGGCGTGCATGCACAGCACGATTTTGTCAGCAGGTCCTGACCAATGAATTATGGCTGAGACCTGCTGATCGGCTGTGTCCAATCGTAGCACAGAGTCCTGTGTGTACAAATACACAAGACTCTGTACACAGAGCAGCGATCTGGCTGGGAGAAAAACAACCAGGTCTATTAGTAAAAGCAGCACATATTACTCATTGTTAGGCACACAGTTAACCCCTTGATTGCTCCTAGATGTTAACCCCTTCCCAACCAGTGTCATTAGTACAGCGTTATCACCGATCACCGTATTAGTGTCACTATTGATGTCAGTGTACATCCCAGCGAGGTTCTGTTAGCGTCAGATTGCCTGCCACACTATCACAGACCCTCTATAAGTCGCTGATGACCGCCATTACAGTATAGTGTCATAGCTGCATAAATTCCAGTATATATAGCATAGTTTGTAGATGCTATAACTTTCACACAACCCAATTAAATACATTTATTGGGTATTTTTTTTTACCAAAGTCATGTAGCTGAATACATTTTGGCCTAAATTTATGAAGAAATTAGATTTTTTTTTATTGAATAGGTTTTATAACAGAAAGTAAAAAATATTTTGTTTTTCAACATTTTCAGTCTCTTTTCGTTTATATAATAAATCAAAAGTCCAGTTGTGATTAAATACTAAAATAAGAAAGCTCTATTTGTGTGAAAAAAAAATTATATAAAATTTGATTGAATACAGTGTTGCATGACTGCGCAATTTCCAGTTAACCCAACCCAAAATCTGGGGGGTTTCTTTCACTTTCGATGGTAACGGTAGCCCTCTCCACAACTGATTAAAAAGGTTCTGCCTTTAGTTAGAGTTTAAAGGATATGTTCACCTTTTGTAATATGTTACACCCACGTTAAGGGTGTAACATGTTACAGATGCACGGGCCCAGCTCCGACACTTAGCGGCGGGCGGGGGGGGGATGGGTTTTGGCTCTTGTCCTGCCCCACTAGCTGTCACACTCTACAACAGGGTTCTCAAACTGACAGCCCTTCAGCTGTTGTGAAACTACAAGCCCCATCATGCCTCTCGTCATGCTTGTAACGGTCAACCTTGCTATGCCTCATAGGACTTGTAGTTTTGCAACAGCTGGAGGGCCACCAGTTGAAGACCCCTGCTCTACAACAAAATGTGAACGTGTGGAGCTCCGCCCACCCGGCATTGTCATCCATTCACAGAACTACAAGGTCTGACAGCCTTAGTGGTTGTCTGTTTGGAGTTCTTAATGAACTACCGCGGTGCTGTTGAGCGCTGTGGTAATTCATTCATGCTTCCTGTCACAGTGTAACTGCCTGGCCGTATTGGAGGTATGGCCAGACAGAGACACAGACGGTCTGCAGGACTGTGGCATTACACCCACAATCTGCTGATTATGGGTGCAATGCTTTACAGGTCCATTACGAAAAAATAATAAATGCATATTTTTTTACATGCAAAAAAAATGTGTATTTATTTTTTGTAAAGGTGAACTTATCCTTTAAAGTAGAAGTACCGGCAAAACCTAAGTAAAGAAAAGATCACTATACTTACCAACTCTGAAGCTGTTCTGGACCGGTCTCCAGCGGTGTCCTCTGTGTGCAGAAGAAAGATGACAATGGCTGGGAAATGACATTACCCATACATTTACTATGGGGCTTCCGTTGTTGGCTGCCTCTCCTACACACTGAAACCTCTGCCTGGGAGCGGACCAGAGCGATCTTTTCTTTACAGCACGATTTCAAAGCCGCATGTCAGTGTGATTTCGGGTGCGACTTGGAAGACATCTGTGCAGCTTTGTGCAGAGACATCTATACAAGTCGCACCCGAAATTGCCAAAAGTAGTGCAGGAACCACATTTCTTAATCGATGCGGCACCGCAAAGTCGGCGTTGTACCAATTTGACCAGTGCGATTGCCAGCAATAGGGAGCAACCTGTCAAATAGCATGACAAGTCACTCCAATGTAAATGAGGGCTTACAGTTAGTTAGCTTTTTGCCTTTACTTGCACTTTCTGCTGCCAATTTACAGAATGTTTTCTCCAAACACCCCCCACTCCTCACATAGAAGTCTCTACATCAGACCACAGTACAATGTCCGGCGGTGTGGGGGAATCCATCTCCTCTGCCCGCCGCTACAACGGCCATTGTGAGCACAGCTCTACCTTCATCTCATCACACACAGGGAGACCACACTGCTATAGGAGCAATCCTTCCAACTCAATATACTCACTGAAGTGGCCGCCATCGCTCCAAACTTTACGCTCCCAGACTCCACCACCAGCACGCTCAGCTTTCCTGTCCGCCTCCGAAATGATCCTCCTAGAAACAAGTTCCTGCATCTTTGGTTCCGTCCGCCTGCGCTTCACACTTTGATCACTAGATGGCGCTGCATATCTCTTCATATGGTTTCTAGGTAGGCGAGCATTTTAATGCATGCATTGCACAAAACACTATACATACACACTTCACAAAACACCACACACAACACTATACACTAAACACAACACACAACACTATACATTACACACTTCGCAAAACACCACACACAACATTAAACACAACACTCTACACACAACACTATACATTACACACAATACTATACTTTACAAAACACTATACATTACACACCACACAAACCACTACACAGTGCTCTACACACCGCATTGCACAAAACAATATACACAGCACAGTGCACAACACACTGCACAAGGTACTATACATTACACACTGCACAGTACACAAAGCACAACACACTGCACAAAGCACTATATACAACACACCGCACTACACAGCAAATTGCACACTATACACAACACACTGCACAATACACTAAGCAGAATACACAACGCACTGCACAAAGCACAGTACACAAAGCACAACACACTGCACAAAGCACTATATACAACACACTGCACAACGCATTATATACAACACACTGCACAAGGCACTATACACACCGCACTACACAGTACATTACACACTATACACAACACATGGCACAATACACTAAGCAGAATACACAACACACTGCACAAAGCGCTACATAGAACAAACTGCACAAAGCGCTACACACAACACACTGCACAAAGCGCTACACACTGTACAAAATATTCTACACAGTACACTGCACAAAACACAATACACTGCACGCAGCACTACACACAACACTATAGACAAAGCACTACACACTGCAAAAAACACTATAAACAATACACTGCACAACACACTATACAAAACACCCTGCACAAAAATGTGCATAGCATAGTCCTGGCCCCTATACTCTGACTTCTTGCAATGTATATGTCCTAAACTTAGTAATACAGTTTTGGGGGTGTTTGTTCTGTCCTGGCATTTTAGGGCTTCAAGAAATGCTATAGGCTTTTAAGAAAAAACAAAAACAATAATAATAATAACAATAAAAAAAAACAAAAAAAAAACTGTCAGACTTGATGGACTATTTAGTCTTTTTTCTGCCTTCACTCTTCTATGTTTCTGTGGACATTTGTTTTTTTGTTTTTATGTAGCATACAAAAAGAGGAGTTATTAAATGCCACCAAAAGAGAATACTGTCTTACAAATTAATAAAATATTAATTTGAGTACAGTAATTGTCAGTCAAGCCATCACAGCACTGAAAACTCCCCTGTAAGGGAAGGGGTATATACAGACTAGTACTCATGTGGTTAAAGCAACCCTTTCACACAATGCCTCCAAGAGATGATGTCTGGGTCCCATGGTGCGCTTAGCACAGGTCACTATAAGACATAGAATAAACATGGAGGTCGGTGGGAGAAACCACTGACCATAGCAAGGGGACCAGGGACCCTAATTTGTCTTTAGTGCTGACCCTTTCGTTTTGAGTGAATTTTTCTTTTACAATTCCAATGTTAAAAGACAAAAGGCAACAGTGTGATGAATGGTTCTCCATAGCAGTTGTCAAAAATCCAAACATTTATGGGCAAGCCATTTAAAGTGTATGTTATCCCAACATTTCATATTCCTGATATGTGTCTGTTATACAATCTACTTACCATCTACAAAAGTATCCTGTCCGCTTTGAATTGCTTGACAACACCAGGCATGGAAGCACATCCACGCCAACACGGTCAGTTTTTTTTTTGGCAATCAGTTTGGGACAATGACCTGTTTGTACCCCAGCGGTCAGACTTGTGCTGACATGCCCTCTGCACAGCTCTTTACTGGAAAGATCAGTGTACTGCTGTTTCTCTGCCCCCTGATGAGACAGTCCCCCAGTCATTAAGCCCTGTATGCAGCTGAAAACAGAGGTCATGTCATCACATAAAAAAAAGGCATTTATAACGTTTTTTATATACAAAAGTTTAGACAGATGTGAAGAAATGCTGAGAAGTAAGAATGCTTTCACAAATATATACGGTATTTTAATTGTTTATTTTTTTTATCAATTTACATAATGCAAAGCAATACAGGCAGGTACTTATCCATCCTGCCATACCATCAGGAAGGAGTGGGATTGACTGATTGGCTCCAAATTTATTGTGCAGAAGGACAGCGACTCCAAGCATTTGAAGGCAATGGGTGGTCACACCAAATATTGATCTGATTTACATTTCTCTTGTGTTCAATCACTTTCCATTTTGTTAATTGATAAAAATAAACTATTAACACTTCTATTTCCGAAAGCACTCTTAATTTACAGTATTTTTTCACAAATGCCTAAAACTTTTTGCCTTGCATTTTTTTTTCTATTTTTTTTTTTTTGTACAACTTTGTTTATTGGGTACGTTCACATCTTGACATACATTTACAGTAGGAGTGTAATGGTGACACAGATATTTATCATTTTATTAGAAAGAAAAAAGGTAACATATAACATCAGAAACATATACAGTATGAGGGGAGTTTCTCTTATTAAGAGGGTACATGTCCCCTGTGTTGCCACCAGCCTGTTGCTTATGGTAGGCTCAGGGTTTCAGCCATCCACCATGTATTGGCCTACAGGGCAGGCTGCCAAACACAGAACCAGCCTCCTGGCCCATATTGGCCTCGGCTAATGAGAGGATCTGGATTGACTCCAACACCGCCCGGCTCGAGCCCCACACTGGGAGGGGGGGTAGCCAGTACCTTCAACTGACCTTCTCCAGTGTTTTGCCCAGGCCCAAGCCACATCCGAGCCCCTCCAGAATTCCTGTGGGAGGCAGAACTCTTCCGCCTCCCACTTGGTAGTCCACTTTTCGGCAGGGAAACTTGGTAGTTCTTATCAGCTATAACAAACAAAGGGGACACGCAATCCAGGTCCCAATGCAATATTAAGGCATTTCTATTTAAAAATGAATGGGGTGTTTTACAAGGTAAGGGTTCGCATACAGTATAATTTACCTAAGGTTTTCTGTAAAATATGTTCAACTACAAATAGTGGTAATCAACTTTCTTCATTTAGTGGTTGCTTCTGAAATAATGAGGCATTCTCTGTATCAACTAGCTCTCAAAAGTGTGATGGCAACTTACTTGCAATGCTTCATCCATTAAGGCCCCTTTTTGTCCGTTTTCTAGGCAGACCTGATCGGAAGATGCATGCAGCCCTATGGACAGTTGAGCGTAAATGGACTTGTGTGCTCTGGGTCCAATCAGGTACACTAAAAGAAAAAACAATGGCAAAGGACAGGATCCTTGTCGGTTTTGGTGGACTAGATTGAAGGTAGCATGATTTAAATGGTGGAGTTTGTTAACGCCCGTCAGCCCATAGAGCATACTGGGGTCAGTTTATGCTAAGCAGACACGGATGTGACATCTATACTGCTCTGCTCCGATCTTCATGGGATCAGCTCATAGATCCCCTGCCGATAGGAGCAGAATCTACCTTAAGTGAAAGGGGTCTAAGTGTTTTAGTGATAAACATATCATTAGATAGCTAATGATAATAGATAGATAATGTGTTGTGTGGAAGCAGTAGTCTCTTTGCAGAGGTCTGTCAGATCTCCTGCTGGGTCAAGCCTAAAGCTCTAAAATCAGAAAAGCTTACACTCGCTGTTAAGCCTAGTGCACACTGCTAGTTTTCTTTTGTTCAACCCAGTGGGCTGACAGCTCAGGTCGGAGCAGCTGTACTAACAACCTAACTATGTTAGTACAGTGATCTCCCCTGCTGTGCTTTTGTGTTCTGACAGTTGGATGGCTCCCCGCCTGAATCCAGTCATTGGCTGAGAGCGCTGATCGGGAGCTGGCTAGCAGACTTTTTTCAGTCACGCCCCTTCGGCCGGCTTCTGTTGGACCAGCTGCGGTACACAGTTTCTATTGAACAGGCTGATGCTGCCCGACATTCGGCCCGTGTGTACGGGGCTTTAATTGAAGAGCTTTAACTTAGACCCAGCAGGGGGCATGTCGGACCACCACAGAGAGACTACTGCTTCCACACAAAGGGCAAGGGTCCTTCTCTGCAGCATGCTATCAGGGGGCAGGCTTTTCTACTCGGATTTTGACTGCTGTCTAAGAAAGCAAACTGTACAACTTTGCACATCGCTTATAATGATGCTTTTCAAATTTATTTAGCTGACTGAGCTTTATATGAGTCAAGATATGAAGTTATGACATTTACACTTTGTAAATTTATGATCTATACAATTTTATTAGGTTTTACACTGAGAGAAAAGTATTATAGTAAACAGATTTAAGTATTTGGGCAGTGCTGAAGTAAAGCTATGCATCTTATCCAACTGCAGGTCATATATAGGTCGTTAGGTAACGCTGATAGGTGCAGATCAGTTTAAAGGATTTAAAGCGTCATTGTAATATAAGTCCTAATCCATGCCTTTGGTAGACATGCTGAATACTGATTTGGAAGGTTTATGACACATGTCAGTTATGTCCACCAAATGACATTACATTGCTCGGAATGTATGAGAACCCTGGGAGAGCCTGCAGAAAATGTAAGGATCCATACAACCTCCCTTTATTCATTAATTCTGAGAAATATACCATGGGGACCTTGTTTTTAGGAATTATCAAGGTTGATGCACATAGACTTTAATGTTAATTGTAAAAGCTTTCAGGACTCAAGGGAAAGAGAAACCTGCATATACAAAGGTAAGTGTTTTTGTTTCATAGATCTTGACATATCTTGAACTACATCAAAAGGAGATATTACAAAAAAGCAAGTAGCTGGACAAATGTGGTATCTTACTTCTACGACTATTTTAAAGTGATTTTTTTTAATCAAGCGTGTGTTATAATGGTCATGACATACAGCTTCATGAGTTTACCATTTTTATGAAGTAAAATAGTGAGCTTTAGGAAACACAAAAGGAGTAATTTTAGGCATTTTTTCTAAGCACCACTAAAAGTTCAAATTTTTAGCTAGGGTCACTCATATAGCAACATTTTCAAATAAGATCATTTTTATTCTCTTCCTATAATGTCCTTAAATGATATGTCACATTATTAGGACAAACTATAGTTGTTAACACAATGCTATTGAACAAGGAAAAGTACTTTCATATTGGGGTTCATTATTCTAAAATTGTTCAGAAATGTGTAATGCTCAGCTTGTTTGACTTTGAAATGCAAACATATTAACCGGCCTGACTTACCGGAATGCAATCATTTGCTTCTGTGAGTTAAAATGGGCAGCAATCAACTTCAAATGGCTTAAATGATATTATTTTAGAATACTTTAGCTTGTTGTGTGATTTTCCGGTAATGGTAGGCTTGATTTCTTGCTTGAATCGTTCTTTCATTAAGGCTGACAGTACTCTTCATTGGCTATAAATACTGTCACTTGTGCAGTTTTATTGGATTATTATAAGTGTATCTCAAAGAATCAGGATTATCTGGAACACATTGTAAACATGCTTATTGGTGTATGTATTAGTACACATATAAAGGTTACAACTGTGTTAATGTTAAACAGTAGGGTATTATAAGAGCAGTATAAAAGCCCAAATGAGCTTTCATCTTAAATCAGCTAATTATATTCCAGGAACAAGGGCTAAGTTGTGCAAAAATATAATTCCGCGTACACATGTTCGGAAATTCGGCCAGCAAAAGACTGATGAGAGCTTTTGGTCAGAAAATGCGACCGTGTGTATGCTCCATCGGACTTTTGCTGGCGGAATTCCAGCCAGCAAAAGATTGAGAGCAGGTTCTCAATTTTTCGGTTGGAAAAAGTTCCTATCCGAAAATGCGATCCTCTGTACAAATTCCGACGCGCAAAATTCGTACGCATGCTCGGAAACAATTCGACGCATGCTCGGAAGCATTGAACTTAATTTTCTCGGCTCGTAGTAGTGTTGCACGTCACCGCGTTCTTGACGGTCAAAAGTTCAGAGAACTTTTGTGTGACTGTGTGTATGCAAGGCAAGCTTGAGCGGAATTCCGTCGGAAAAACCATCCAAGTTTTTTCCGACGGAAAATCTCCATGCTAAATGAAGAGCCCTTGCTCTGCTGCCATTACTGAGCTACTTATATAAGCCAGTTTTTAAGAGAAGGCCTTCTGATTTTACCGACCTGCATAATTGCCAAGGGCCGATGGCTCAAAGCGTACCGAATCAAATGAATCATCATAACAGACATTCAACCAGCATTTCATAAAAAGGTCAGCAATGACACCACCTTCAATTCTTACATGATAGAAGAGATCTAAGACAGGGCTGGATTTAAAAGCCAAATTTACAAATGTTTTGATATCTTGCACCATGATCTCTCTTTTTTTTGTTCATTCAACATCATAGAGATCCCACCTGAGTTAATGATGCAATCATTAGGTCTTGTAATGGGTGCAGCATTTTGTCAGGAGTAGTAATCACACAAGGTGGGGGACTTTGTATGTTCCTCCCACGTTTGTGCGTTTTTCTGTAATTATTTAATAGTATATGATTAACTGTCTCTCTCTGAAACCAATCCTATAGTGTTTAATAAAGTGGTGGGAACAGGGTATAATGCAAGTGATTTTATGTAATATTTAAAATACTGATATGTTGATGCTATAAATAAATATAAAAAAACAGGTGGTTTAGCTATACAAAGTCTGAACAAAGTCTATACAAAGTCTGAACTCATGGATGGACTGACCATTTAAAGGTCATTTCTACCAATCACAAGAATTGTATTGTTAGTAGAAATATGATTGAGTGCTTAGAAGTCCTTAGAATGCATTTACCAATCCATTCCTATGGATCAAGAACTTGTTTCCACCAACTCTGCCACCATTCCCCTAATCTAGAAAAAAAATAGAATTCTGAAAAACATGTTTTCAACCTCTTATTCAATTGGCAATTCCTCCATTTCTAAGAAATGATCTGTATATTTTCAATAATAAGCACTTGAGCACAATGAAGTATCCAACAGCAATGAACTAGGACTGTCTTAGGTAGGCAAAATTATCAATCAACAATGAATTTTCAGTGGTCATGGAAACTTGTGCTGAGAACATACAGTATATGGTCTGTCATCACCAAACTCTTTATATACAATTACTAGAAGCCTGGTTAATGGTTCAAATGCCTAAATACTTCCTGGGCCAGTGACTCAGAAGGTGTGTGCAGATCAGAACTCCTGGCTTTCATTTGACTTCACTACCCACATGCTTGTTTTAGGACAGTAAACCAGAAAGTACTGAGGACAGCGACAACCAGGTAGCTTCCCTATTTACTCAGTACAGGGTTTCTTGCTGACGTTGCTGGACCTAGGCTAACAGCGGTAATGCTGTAATGTGTCCAGCTATATAAATCCAGCACTGTGTTATAAGCATAATGACTACTGTCTATGTGCTGTTGTTAAAAAGTCATTATATACTAATATTACCTTCCAAAAGGGCTCATTTACATTAGGTGCATTTTTCTGTGTTCTCTGATACATACCAGATGCATGTCTAAAATCTATTCTTTTAATAATGGTTTTGTTTACACATTTTAATGAATGTTAAAGCACAGGTATACAGTATATGCATTGCAGAGCTATATATTTGAAATTAATTTGCAATATAACACTATACAACACACAGATGAAAATTATCTTTGTGTTTTTTCTGTTGTGGTGTGCATTTACAAAGGTAGTGCAGATGTGTTTTTCTAATGAGATGCTTTAACAGCCCAATTAAAATAAATGGGATGCCTTATTGCAATGCCCATTAATGCAGTCCCTCATTAAAAATGTTATAGGTCCCCAAAATATATATTTTTTCTGCATGGAAGAATATATCACTTAAAACAAAAAAACAAAAAACAGCAGTTAGACAGAAATGCAGTGCAAACTCAGGAATCCATAATGCATAGAGTTTAGGGACCAGAAGTGTGTAATGCAGAGCGTGCAGGGCTCAGAAGTGTGTAATGCAGAGCTTACAGGGCTCAAAAGTGTGTAATGCAGAGCATGCAGAGCATGCAGAGCTCAGAAGTGTGTAATGCAGATCGTGCAGGGCTCAGAATTGCATAACACAAAGAGTGCAGGGCTCAGTGGTGTGTGTATAAATTAGGAGTATGTAACACAGAGAGTGCAGGGCTTAGGCATAACTTGCAGGGATCAAGAATGAGCATCCCAAAGAGTACTGGGTTCAGTAGTGTGTATTGTACAGAGTACAGGGGTAAGACGTGGATATCTCTTAGGGTGGAGTGGAGGCATCAGCAGTGGCTTTTGAAGACAGCACAGGGGCCAGGAGTGAGTAATACAGAGAGTGCAAGGGCCATGAGTGTGCAAGGCTCAAAGTGCAGGGCTCGGAAGTGTATAATGGAGAAATTCTAGGGCTCAGGAGTGCAAGAGACAGGGGTGTGTAATACAAAGTGTTAAGGGTTGAGGAGTACATATTACAGAGAGTACAGGAGTGAGCAGTGAGTATTGCACATGGTGCAAGGGTCAGGAGTGGATATTGCAGAGAGCACAGAGATCAGACACAGCAGAGATCAGGAGTATCTAATGTATGCTCTCTCCTTAGCTGTGTCATGTGACCTGAGTCAAGGAGTTCAGAAATGTCTCTCTTGGCTCTGAACTGCTGCTGACAGGCAGGCAGGCAGACAGAAGAAGAGCTGTGCTAATGCCATAGCCCTTGGGACCCGGGGAACCTCACAAAAGATGTAGATGTAGATGTATATATCCCAGGTGCTTGGCATTAGCCATGCCCATGGCCCATTCTATCATGCAGATAATATATAACTTGTTTCCACTATCCATGAATTTTGAGGCATGCCCACATACCCGAACAGGTGAAAAAGGTACCAGAGACCTATTGACATTTAGAAGTAGGCTACAATTGGGCATATGCTTACATAGGTGGAGTGATGCGAGGTTAGCCCTATAAACTATGTATAATTGGGTTTGTAAGAAGTCTTTACTGAAATCTGGAAAGGCACCATCAATGCTGAAAGATATGTCCAGTTTTTAGATCATCAAATGCTCAGGCAAGAATATTCCACTCCCAAAACTCCAGCAACTGGTCTCAGTTGCCAGACATTTACTGAGTGTTGTTAAAATAAGAGGGGATGCTACACTGTACAACCCCAATTCCAACTTTTTTGGAATTGGGGTTGTACTTTGCCAGCTTTTTGTTGCCCTGTCCCAATTTTTTTTTTTTTTGTAATTTTAAATTTTAAATATGTCATTGTTCTAGATGGGGGATGCCCCATTTCAATCAAAGAGGAATTCAGACTTTGTTCCAAAGTGGAGTTTGTGTATTTAAAAATATTTTGGGGGAACATAGCGTTAACAGCATAGCATCCCATGGGATATGCGAAATAAAGGGTCAGGAAACTCAGTAGTGCCAATCACTGAAAGTAGGTAAAGGAATATGGTAGTTTCAGTACCTCTCCTATGCTAAATATGTAATTGTTGGAAGGTTATGTAATGTAAATTAAAATTTGGTACTGTCAGCATTTCCATTATGTACAAAAGTTTTTCTTTATCAAGTTTGCATGACCCATGATTCCCAAGGGTAGCTATGACCAAATCAGCACAATGGTTAATGGTGCCTTTTCAGATGTGCAACTGTTATTGATGTTTAGAAAGGGTCCCATATTATGTGAAAGGTAGTCAGATGGGCCTCTTGATATCGAAATTACTAAATACTGTATTTAATATTGCTAGTTCTATTGAGTGGGAGAGAGGTTTGTACCAGAGGGTAGGAAACCATCCAATGGCACCGTTTGGAATTTAAATTAATTAAATGACAGGATAAAAAAATGTCCGCATAAGATGGCTGGAACTTGTGTCTCACAGGAACGTAGTCAGCAGAATGTGCAGATGGGTCAGTTTGGCTGCCGGCAGAGACATAGTCAGCAAACAGACAAAGGATCATTCCAGGCAGCAGGCAAAAATGTGGTCAATAAACAGGCCAGGGTTAGTACAGGGAGCAGGGAGAAACAATACTGCACTGCTGTGGCAGTGATCAAGAACCCTGTTGCTAGTTGAACTGGTCTGATTACAGTGGGAATTGTGTATTAGTGATCCAGATACTGTTGCTGGCTTACACTGGTCTGGTGACATTGGGGACTAGTGTGGCAGCATTTAGGAACACTGCTGCGCACTTACGGTGGTCTAGCGACACTGGGACTGGTGTGATGACAATCAGGGACACTTCTGCTGGCTTACACTGATTTAATGATGCTGTGACTGGTGTGGCGGTGATAAGGAACACCAGGGCCGTCTTTAATTTTGATTGGGCCCTGGGCAAACATTTTCTTGGGGCCCCCCCTCCATTCTGAGACATACAAAAAATAGCAGGTAGACTCAAAATCAGTTTACTGCAGCAGATCACGCAGCGATTGCAATTGTTTGCCAGAGGTTACAGCCTATCCTTACTGCTCACTGGCTGTTTTCTAGAGTTTACAACACATAATTTCTGCTTGCCGATTGGTTGCTAGAGGTTAATGTACATTATTAGCGCTCACTAATTGGTTGCTACGGGTTACAGCACATCATTACCACTTACTGATTGGTTGCTAGAGATTAAAGCAGATCACTACTGTTCGCTGATTGGTTGCTAGAGGTTAATGCACATCATTACCTCTCACTGAGCGGTGGAGCAATCCCAAATTGAGCAAGTAAAGGGGCATAATAATATACATACTACAGGAGAGTGTCAGAGAGTGCAGACATACTACAGGAGATTACCAGAGACTGCGGACATACTGCAGGAGATTACCAGAGACTGCGGACATACTGCAGGAGATTACCAGAGACTGCGGACATACTGCAGGAGATTACCAGAGACTGCGGACATACTGCAGGAGACAATTAGAGACTGCGGACATACTGCAGGAGATTATCAGAGACTGTGGACATACTGCAGGAGACAATTAGAGACTGCGGACATACTGCAGGAGATTACCAGAGATTGCGGACATACTGCAGGAGACAATCAGAGACTGCGGACATACTGCAGGAGACAATCAGAGACTGCAGACATACTGGAGGAGACAATCAGAGACTGCGGACATACTGCAGGAGACAATCAGAGACTGCAGACATACTGCAGGAGACAATCAGAGACTGCGGACATACTGCAGGAGACAATCAGAGACTGCAGACATACTGGAGGAGACAATCAGAGACTGCGGACATACTGCAGGAGACAATCAGAGACTGCAGACATACTGCAGGAGACAATCAGAGACTGCGGACATACTGCAGGAGACAATCAGAGACTGCGGACATACTGAAGAAGATTACCAGAGACTGCGGACATACTGCAGGAGACAATTAGAGACTGCAGACATACTGCAGGGGATTACCAGAGACTGCGGACATACTGCAGGAGACAATTAGAGACTGCAGACATACTGGAGGAGACAATCAGAGACTGCGGACATACTGCAGGAGACAATCAGAGACTGCGGACATGCTGCAGGAGACAATCGGAGACTGCGGACATACTGCAGGAGATTACCAGAGACTGCGGACATACTGCAGGAGACAATCAGAGACTGCGGACATACTGCAGGAGACAATCAGAGACTGCGGACATACTGCAGGAGATTACCAGAGACTGCGGACATACTGCAGGAGATTACCAGAGACTGCGGACATACTGCAGGAGATTACCAGAGACTGTGGACATACTGCAGGAGACAATTAGAGACTGCGGACATACTGCAGGAGATTACCAGAGACTGCGGACATACTGCAGGAGACAATTAGAGACTGCAGACATACTGCAGGGGATTACCAGAGACTGCGGACATACTGCAGGAGACAATTAGAGACTGCAGACATACTGGAGGAGACAATCAGAGACTGCGGACATACTGCAGGAGATTACCAGAGACTGCGGACATACTGCAGGAGACAATCAGAGACTGCGGACATACTGCAGGAGACAATCAGAGACTGCGGACATACTGCAGGAGATTACCAGAGACTGCGGACATACTGCAGGAGATTACCAGAGACTGTGGACATACTGCAGGAGACAATTAGAGACTGCGGACATACTGCAGGAGATTACCAGAGACTGCGGACATACTGCAGGAGATTACCAGAGACTGTGGACATACTGCAGGAGACAATTAGAGACTGCGGACATACTGCAGGAGATTACCAGAGATTGCGGACATACTGCAGGAGACAATCAGAGACTGCGGACATACTGCAGGAGACAATCAGAGACTGCAGACATACTGGAGGAGACAATCAGAGACTGCGGACATACTGCAGGAGACAATCAGAGACTGCGGACATACTGCAGGAGACAATCAGAGACTGCAGACATACTGGAGGAGACAATCAGAGACTGCGGACATACTGCAGGAGACAATCAGAGACTGCAGACATACTGCAGGAGACAATCAGAGACTGCAGACATACTGCAGGAGACAATCAGAGACTGCGGACATACTGAAGAAGATTACCAGAGACTGCGGACATACTGCAGGAGACAATTAGAGACTGCAGACATACTGGAGGAGACAATCAGAGACTGCGGACATACTGCAGGAGACAATCAGAGACTGCGGACATGCTGCAGGAGACAATCGGAGACTGCGGACATACTGCAGGAGATTACCAGAGACTGCGGACATACTGCAGGAGACAATCAGAGACTGCGGACATACTGCAGGAGACAATCAGAGACTGCGGACATACTGCAGGAGACAATCAGAGACTGCGGACATACTGCAGGAGACAATCAGAGACTGCGGACATACTGCAGGAGACAATCAGAGACTGCGGACATACTGCAGGAGACAATCAGAGACTGCGGACATACTGCAGGAGATTACCAGAGACTGCGGACATACTGCAGGAGATTACCAGAGACTGCGGACATACTGCAGGAGATTACCAGAGACTGTGGACATACTGCAGGAGACAATTAGAGACTGCGGACATACTGCAGGAGATTACCAGAGACTGCGGACATACTGAAGGAGACAATTAGAGACTGCGGACATACTGCAGGAGATTACCAGAGACTGTGGACATACTGCAGGAGATTACCAGAGACTGTGGACATACTGCAGGAGATTACCAGAGACTGTGGACATACTGCAGGAGACAATTAGAGACTGCGGACATACTGCAGGAGATTACCAGAGACTGCGGACATACTGCAGGAGACAATTAGAGACTGCAGACATACTGCAGGGGATTACCAGAGACTGCGGACATACTGCAGGAGACAATTAGAGACTGCAGACATACTGGAGGAGACAATCAGAGACTGCGGACATACTGCAGGAGACAATCAGAGACTGCGGACATACTGCAGGAGATTACCAGAGACTGCGGACATACTGCAGGAGACAATCAGAGACTGCGGACATACTGCAGGAGACAATCAGAGACTGCGGACATACTGCAGGAGATTACCAGAGACTGCGGACATACTGCAGGAGATTACCAGAGACTGCGGACATACTGCAGGAGATTACCAGAGACTGTGGACATACTGCAGGAGACAATTAGAGACTGCGGACATACTGCAGGAGATTACCAGAGACTGCGGACATACTGCAGGAGATTACCAGAGACTGTGGACATACTGCAGGAGACAATTAGAGACTGCGGACATACTGCAGGAGATTACCAGAGATTGCGGACATACTGCAGGAGACAATCAGAGACTGCGGACATACTGCAGGAGACAATCAGAGACTGCAGACATACTGGAGGAGACAATCAGAGACTGCGGACATACTGCAGGAGACAATCAGAGACTGCAGACATACTGGAGGAGACAATCAGAGACTGCAGACATACTGGAGGAGACAATCAGAGACTGCGGACATACTGCAGGAGACAATCAGAGACTGCAGACATACTGCAGGAGACAATCAGAGACTGCGGACATACTGCAGGAGACAATCAGAGACTGCGGACATACTGAAGAAGATTACCAGAGACTGCGGACATACTGCAGGAGACAATTAGAGACTGCAGACATACTGGAGGAGACAATCAGAGACTGCGGACATACTGCAGGAGACAATCAGAGACTGCGGACATGCTGCAGGAGACAATCGGAGACTGCGGACATACTGCAGGAGACAATCAGAGACTGCGGACATACTGCAGGAGACAATCAGAGACTGCGGACATACTGCAGGAGACAATCAGAGACTGCGGACATACTGCAGGAGACAATCAGAGACTGCGGACATACTGCAGGAGACAATCAGAGACTGCGGACATACTGCAGGAGACAATCAGAGACTGCGGACATACTGCAGGAGACAATCAGAGACTGCGGACATACTGCAGGAGATTACCAGAGACTGCGGACATACTGCAGGAGATTACCAGAGACTGCGGACATACTGCAGGAGATTACCAGAGACTGTGGACATACTGCAGGAGACAATTAGAGACTGCGGACATACTGCAGGAGATTACCAGAGACTGCGGACATACTGAAGGAGACAATTAGAGACTGCGGACATACTGCAGGAGACAATTAGAGACTGCGGACATACTGCAGGGGATTACCAGAGACTGCGGACATACTGCAGGAGACAATCAGAGACTGCAGACATTATACAGGAGATGGTCAGAGAACTTTCAGCAATGCACAGCTTTACAGTTTAATAACACAGCTCAGGGTTTAATCAGTCTGGCATTTAATGGGTGTAAGGACATACCTGGCCAGCCAAACTAACTACATACATTCAGGTGTGTGGGCGGGGCTTCCACTCTCTGCTCTCACTACAACAGCCGGGAGCTCCACTGATGCTTTGTTGGGGGGCCCGCGTCACCCGTGAATTGGGGCCTCGATGACAGCTTTGCAGAGCGCACAGAGGACATGGGAGGATGTATTCCCGCGCTAGCCAGTTGAGAGGGGCGGGGCCGGGAGCTCCACTGATGCTCTGACCCCGCCTACGTGCAGCCTGTGTACTCGGAAAAGAGCGTCTTTAGTGAAAGCCAGTGATCGGAGTGGGAGTGTCATTGGAGCTCCCGGCCCCGCCCCCGGACTTCTGTATTCACCAGCCAGTATAGAGGGGGCGGGGCCGGGAGCTCCACTGATGCTCCCACTCCAATCACTGGCTCTCACTACAGACGCTCTTTTCCGAGTATACAGGCTGCACGTAGGCAGGGTCAGAGCGTCAGTGGAGCTCCCGGCCCCTCCCCCTTTCAGCTGGCTAGTGCGGAATACAGCCTCCCGTATCCTCTGTGCGCTCTGCAAAGCTGTGATCGGGGCCCCAATTCACGGCTAGCGCGGGCCCCTCAACAAAGATTGGGCCCAGGGCAAGTGCCCCGTTTGCCCTGCGCTAAAGACGGCCCTGAGGAACACTATTGCTGGCATACACTGGTCTGGTGGCAATGTAACTGGTGTGGCGGTGATAAGGAACACTGTTCCTGGCATACACTGGTCTGGTGGCATTGGTACTGGTGCGGTGGAGACCGGAGACACTGTAACTGGTGTGACAGTGTTTAGAGATGACAGTGTAACCAGTGTGGCAGTGACCAGGGACAATATGACTGGTATGGTGGTGATTAGGGACACTGGGACTGCTGTGGCCATGATCATTGATGCTGCAACTAGTGTGGCAGTGATTAGGGACACTGTAACTAGTGTGGTGTACTCAGGGATAATTTGACTGCTGTGGTAGTAATCTGGGACATTGTAACTGGTGTGGCGGCAATAAGGAACAATATGACTGGTGTGGAGGTGATCAGGGGCACTGGGATTGGTGTGGTAGTGATCATGGACACTGTAATTGGTGTGGCAGTGATCATTGTCACTGTACCTGGTGTGGTGGTGATCAGGGACAATATGACTGGTGGGGCAGTGATCAGGAACGCTGTAACTAGTGTGGCCCTTATCAGGGCCACTGTAACTGTTGTGGCTATGATTAGGGACAGTGGGCTCCATTCATAAAAGCATCTCGCATGTGGTATGTAGGTGTCCATACACATTTGCTCTAAATACTGCATGTGATCCTGAAACTGTCAATTCACTATACCATTATGCAGTATTTACTTCAAAACGCTGAAAACGCTCGGTAAATACCGCATGAACAGGCATTCAAAATCAGTTCACAGAAGGAAATAAATAATTAAATGCATGCAGTAATTAAGTAGTAATCAAGGCACGCAGTATTTATGGAATGTGTACTGGTTTGTTAAGGAGCAGGCAATCCTTTTTTTGACATTCAGCTGATGACTCATTGGTCATTAAGGATGCGGCGGCTGACCGCTCCTTAACAATGCAGTATTTACTACTGTATATAAATACACCAGCTACCGCCAGGCGTTAAATTACCGCATGTTTTCACTACTAAAATACCGCATGACTTCATAAAATAATTTATGCTGTGTTTTAGTAGCGTTTTTTTGTGAATGCCAAAAAACGTTTTGAAAAATGGTGGTATTTTACTGCACTTTTTAAGATGCTCCATACCGCTTCATCAATGGAGCCCAATGTAACTGGTGTGGCAGTGATCAGGGACACTGGAACTAGTGTGGTGGTGATCAGGGACATTAGAACTAGTTTAGATTGTAGAATGAGGATGGAATTTAAAGCTCCAATCACTGCAATAGGGTGTCCTGAGGGAATCATTTAGTGATAAGTAAAACAGCAAATATAAACAAATTACTGGGACTTTAAATATACCCCTAGAAGGCTACAGCATCAATTATGCAGATATATAAAAATACAAATGCTTATTATATCAATTTAAAAACCAATTAAGGTGAAAAACTCTCAATACATGTAAAAACAAGGATTGCAATTATAGTGCCATAACAGATAGTTGTTCTGTCCGCGTGTTTCGCAGGAACCGATTAATCAGGAAATAGGTGCCAATCTTTATAAATATAGTAGTACAAATCAAGAGATAGAATGAGTCATCATAAGAATAAAAAAAAAAAACACCAAAGGCAATAATATGTCGGAAAAAAAGAAGAAACAAAAATATAGTGTAGGTAATATAGTCAAGGACCCTCCCCTCAGGCCAGGAAAAACTGACCATTGCCAAGAAACTTGTGCTGGTTTGTTTCTGATGTGTCAGGAATGTGTATTTTTTTTCTTTTTTTTTCCTTGAGTGGTATAGACAGGATATATTTGACTTTGTATATTACCTAATGTATATTACCACAAAATCCCCAATTTCCCCATTGTTGGACACAGAAGTTTGGAACAAGAGAACGAGAGGCAGACAGTGAAGGTGTAAAAGCAAAATACCTTGAACACCATGAGAGGGGCAATGATGCAGCACACCATAGCACATTGTGGTTGTGGCCAAATTGCAGTAACAGTGGGCAGGGCGTAATGGGCAATGGTTAATTAAAACCTGAGCCTATGCTGCTTTGGGTCAAGATAGTGTAAGGCCTAGAGTTCAGAGGTCAGGATAAAGTAACACACAGAGTTCAAGGATTAGGTATAAATAATGCAAATATTTCAGGAGGGAGGATTAAGTAATGCACGAAGTGCAGGTTCAGGATTTAGTAACCCACAGATTTTAGGGGTCAGGATTGAGTAATGCACAGAGTTCACAAGTCCAGGTTAGGTAACACGGATAGTTCAGGGGTCAGAATTTGGTAATGCACAGAGTTCAGGGGTCAGGAGTAAGTAACAGAAAGTATAGGGGTTAGGAATAAGTAACTTGCAGAGTTCAGGAATCGGCATTAAGTAAAGCAGAGTTTCGCCATTTTTTTTTAAGTCAGCAGCTACAAATACTGCAGCTGCTTACTTTTAAAATATGGAAACTTAGCTGTCCAGGGCGCCCGCGATGTCGGCACCCGAAGCCTGATCTGTCCCTTGGCTCTTGGGTGCTGCCGCCGCCATCTTTGGTAAGTAGGTTCCCTACTGCGAATGCGTGACTCGCGCTGCATTATCCCACTGGTCCCTGCTGTTTTCTGGGACCCGTGTGTCTCCCGGAATACAGCGCGGGGGGGGGGGAGTGACGTAGATACCCGTGGGTGGCTCGGGTATCTATGCCCGGAAGAGGTAGCAAAATACCTGTATTAGACGGGTATCTGCTCCCCCTCCTCCCTGAAAGGTGCCAAATGTGACGCTGGAGGGGGGGAGGATCCGGAAAAGCGGAAGTTCAATTTTTGTGTGGAACTCCGCTTAATGCAAAGGATTGAGTACAGCACAAAGTTCAGTAGTCAAGGTTAGGTAATGCACAGGCTTCAAGGGTAAGTATTAAGTAAAGTACAGAGTTCAGGGATCAGGATTATAGGCTCTAGTAATGTTGTCTATGTGACTGAATGTAATTTATGTTCTCTTCAATACCATCAGATCGCTTAGAACCAGAATAGGAGAACAATGTAATGATTTCATAAATCCCAATGCCCAAAATATTTCCAGTGTTTCCAAACATTTTAAAGATGTACATAAAGGACCCATGAGTTTGTTCTTTTTTCATGGTGTAGAACGGGTCATGAAGCCACCTAGAGGGCGAGATACATGTTGCAAACTTGCAGAGAGAAGTGTGGTGGATATACACTCTGCAGACAAGACCACCCACTGGTTTTAATTATAGATGGGATGTAGATCTCTTTTTGTGATAGAACATCTTCTAGTAGTAGACCATTATATTATGGTATTATGGTAAGATTGTTTGTTGTCATATGTTATTCATTTATTATTATTTCTATTTGTTTGTTCTCGGGGGCTGATTAAGTCAGAAAGTCAGGATTCATCTGAACACTATAATATATTATGAACATGGTTTTAAATGTTATAGCTATGGTATTATGACCCGTGATTTCTTATATATATATATATATATATACATATATATATATATATATATATATATATATATATATATATATATATATATATATATATATATATATCTTGTCTTATGTATATACAGTGTCTTGAAAAAGTATTCATACCCCTTGAAATTTTCCACATTTTGTCACGTTACAACCAAAAACATAAATGTATTTTATTGGGAATTTATGTGATAAACCAACACAAAGTGGCACATAATTGTGAAGTGGAAGGAAAATGAGAAATGGTTTTCAATATTTTTTACAAATAAATATCTGAAAAGTGTGGCGTGCATTTGTATTCAGACCCCTTTACTCTGATACCCCTAACTAAAATCCAGTGGAACCAATTGCCTTCAGAAGTCACATAATTAGTAAATAGAGTCCACCTGTGTGTAATTTAATCTCAGTATAAAAACAGCTGTTCTGTGAAGCCCTCAGAGGTTTGTTAGAGAACCTTAGTGAACAAACAGCATCATGAAGGCCAAGGAACACACAAGACAGGTCGGGGATAAAGTTGTGGAGAAATTTAAAGCAGGGTTAGGTTATAAAAAAATATCCCAAGCTTTGAACATCTCATGGAGCACTGTTCAATCCATCAACCGAAAATGGAAAGAGTACGGCACAACTGCAAACCTACCAAGACATAACCGTCCACCTAAACTGACAGGCAGGGCAAGGAGAGCATTAATCAGAAAAGTAGCCAAGAGGCCCATGGTAACTCTGGAGGAGCTGCAGAGATCTACAGCTCAGGTGGAAGATTTCGTCCACAGGACAACTATTAGTCGTGCACTCCACAAATTTGGCCTTTATGGAAGAGCCATTGTTGAGGAAAGCCATAAAAAGTCCCGCTTGCAGTTTGCAAGAAGCCATGTGGAGGAAACAGCAAACATGTGGAAGAAGGTATTCTGGTCAGATGAGTCCAAAATTGAACTTTTTGGATTAAAAGCAAAACACTATGTGTGGTGGAAAACTAACACTGCACATCACCCTGAACACACCATCCCCACTGTGAAAAATGGTGGTGGCAGCAACATGTTGTGGGGCTGCTTTTCTTCAAGGGACAGGGAAGCTGGTCAGAGTTGATGGGAAGATGGATGAAGCCAAATGCAGGGCAATCTTAGAAGACAACCTGTTAGAGTCTGCAAAAGACTTGAGACTGGGGCAGAGGTTCACCTTCCAGCAGGGCAATGACCCTAAACATACAGCCAGAGCTACAATGGAATGGTTTAGATCAAAGCATATTCATGTGTTAGAATGGGCCTGTCAAAGTCCAGACCTCAATCCAATTGAGAATCTGTGGCAAGTCTTGAAAATTGTTGTTCACAGACACTCTCCATCCAATCCGACAGAGCTTGAGCTATTTTGCAAAGAGGAATGGGCAAACATTTCACTGTCTAGATGTGCAAAGCTGGTAGAGACATCCCCAAAAAGAATTGCAGCTGTAATTGCAGCGAAAGGTGGTTATACAAAGTATTGACTGAGGGGGGGCTGAATACAAATGCACACCACACATTTCAGATATTTATTTGTAAAAAAATTGAAAACAATTTATCATTTTCCTTCTACTTCACAATTATGTGCCACTTCGTGTTGGTCTATCACATAAAATCCCAATAAAATACATTTATGTTATTTGGTTGTAACATGACAAAATTTGGAAAATATCAAGAGATAAGTATACTGTCACAAGGCACTCTATTTGTTTTTAATACTTTCTTTTGAATTAGTTTTCTGTATTGCATTTTAGGGATAAGTAATATTTGTGTCGTTTACATTTTAGACTGGGGTGCCTCAAACTTTTACATACTTTTAAAGGGTACTGCAACTGAAAAAAAGTTGAAAAATGTTGCTTACAGTTCATGGCCTGGGCAGTGCTGCGTTAACATTTTACTGCCTGTCATCATGATTTTTATATTATTTTTGTTAAAAAATTTTATCAAACTATTATTAACATTGGACAGTAATGAGTGTCAAGCATGTACCACTACTTGGAGTGGGCTCAATATGCGCATGAGGTGCTAACCTGCTCTTCTGCACATGTCATGTAAGAGCCCTTGCACACTGGGGCGGTTTGCAGGCGCTATTGCGCTAATAATAGCGCCTGCAAACCGCCCCGAAAGTGCCGCTACTGTCATTCCAGTGTGAAAGCCCCGAGGGCTTGCACACTGGAGCGATGCGCTGGCAGCACGGTAAAAAAAGTCCTGCCAGCAGCATCTTCGGAGCGGTGAAGGAGCGGTGTGTATACCGCTCCTTTACCGCTCCTGCCCATTGAAATCAATGGGACGGCGCGGCTATACCGTCGGCAAAGAGCCTCTGCAGAGGCGCTTTGCGGTGGTATTTAACCCTTTCTCGGCCGCTACCGGGGGGTAAAACCGCCCCGCTAGCGGCCGAATACCGACGGTAAAACGCCGCTAATAATAGCAGCGTTTTACCGCCGACGCTGCCCCCCGCCCCAGTGTGCAAGGGCTCTTAGAGAGAGAGTCTTCAGAGTACCAGTGGAGATCTCAGAGAAGAGAAGATAACATAAAAACAAAAAAAAGTAGAATTTACCTCTTCATTCTGCCAGTCAGTAGGCCCTCCTTGTTCTCAGGGGCAAGGATCTGCAGGCTTTTAGAGCCTCTACAGTGTTGCCACCACAGTGCACATGCTCCTCTACATTTAGCATGTAAGCCATATCTACTCACATCTTAATGTGTGGCTATAATCCTCTCAGCTATCCATGTCACAGCAGCTATGCCTGCGCTGCTGATCAAATGCCTGATGGACAGCTCCACTCTGCTCTGCAAGGCCTGGGGTGGATAGGTGTGAGAAGTGAATCCACCAGGACATGTAAGCACTGAGCTGTGCTGATCAGAAAAAAAACAGAAGTCACGTTACATGACCTACACATGAAAGATTTTAAAACAAAAAGGTATTTATCTAATTATTTGTAATACATTTTGTTCTGTAAACTAATGGTTTATGCCCTATCTTTGCAAGGTGGAAAGATACACTATATTACCAAAAGTATTGGGATGTCTGCCTTTACACACACACAAACTTTAATGGCATCCCAATCTTCGTCTGTAAGGTTTAATACTGAGTTGGCCCACCCTTTGCAGCTATAACAGCTTCAACTCTTCTGGGAAGGCTGTCCACAAGGTTTAGGGGTGTGTCTATGGGAATGTTTGACCATTCTTCTAGAAGTGCATTTGTGAGGTCAGGCATTGATGTGGACGAGAAGGCCTGGCTCACAGTCTCCACTCTAATTCATCCCAAAGGTGTTCTATAGGGTCAGGACTCTGTGCAGGCCAGTCAAGTTCCTCCACCAAACTCGCTCATCCATGTCTTTATGAACCTTGCTTTGTGCACTGGTCCAAATCATTTGGTGGAGGGGGGATTATGGTTTGGGGTTGTTTTTTCAGGGGTTGGGCTTGGCCCCTTAGTTCCAGTGAAGGGAACTATTAAGGCGTCAGCATACCAAGACATTTTGGACAATTTCATGCTTCCAACTTTATGGGAACAGTTTGGGGATGGCCCCTTCCTGTTCCAACATGACTGCGCACCAGTGCACAAAGCAAAGTCCATAAAGACATAGATGAGCGAGTTGACTGGCCTGCACAGAGTCCTGACCTCAACCCGTGTCTTACCAATGTAACACACATACATACACACACACAAACCTTATACCAAATAGAAGTTAACCACTTCAATACTGGGCATTTTCACCCCCTTCCTGCCCAGGCCAATTTTCAGCGTTCAGCACTGTAACATTTTGAATGACAATTGTGCGGTCATGCAACACTGTACCCAAATTAATATAATATAATAATATATATATAAAAAAAAGCATCAATTTTGAAAAAAAAAACACAATATTTTTTACTTTTTGCTATAATAAATATCCCAATAAAAAAAAAATTTTTCCTCAATAAGCGTATATTGATTGGTTTGTGCAAAAGTTATAGCGCCTACAAAATTGGACACTTTTGACACTATTTTGGGACCAGTAACACTTATAGATATGCTATAAATATGCACTGATTACTGTATAAATGTCACTGGCAGGGAAGGAGCTAACACTAGGGGGCGTTCAAGGGGTTAACTGTGTTACCTAGGGAGTGATTCTAATTGTGGGGGGAGGGGACTGACGAGGGGAGGAGACCGATTGGTGTTCCTATATAGTAGGAACACACGATCTGTCTCCTCTCTCCTGACAGGACATGGATCTGTGTGTTTATACAGAGAGATCCACGTTCCTGTTCTGTCACCAGCAATCGTGGGTGCCCGGCAGACATCACGTATGTGCTTCCGAGTGATGCGGCGGGCGCACGCGCCCTCTATACCGCCGGGAAGCCAAGGACATCATATGACGCCTGCTTGGAGGGACAGAGTGTTCCTGCGGACGTCATATGACAATGGGCGGGTAGGGAAGTGGTTAAAGTATAACTAAAGGCAAATTTTTTTTTTTTAGTTTTGGATAGAGTGAAGAGGGATTAAAACACTTGTCGGTTTTTATTGCTATCTGTGCCTCTGTTAAGGAGATTCACCCTTTCTATTTGTCTCATTTACCATTATCATTAAAAGTAAAAGAAAATCACACATTTTGGGTTTTCCCCAAAAAAGTAATAGATGGGAAATCTTCCATTGAGGTCACTCGTTCTGGTGACCTGGGGGCCCCAAGGAATTCTCTTAATTTGCAGGGATTTCCTCTCACTTCCTGTTTTGGTTATTGGATGCAGATGGTAAAAAAAATCTGACAAGGGTTATAACCCTCCCTTGCTCAATCCCAAAAAACAAAAAAACATCTACTTTAATTCTCAACAAACTCCTCTATATTATATATTATAATTCCAAAACATTTGACATAAAGGTGTTTTCTACTTGCATTCATCTAACTGAAAACACTCTCCTTGCAGTGATAACAGTTCTCAGATCTGCTCTAGCTACATAACAATCTTTAAGGCCGGCAATAGATAGATCGAAATGCAGGAATGTTCAGTAGGAACTGGCCAAATTTCAATCTATCTATCGGCACGCTGATTGTACTGTAGTTAATCTGACGATTGACTTCAATACAACCAGCCTGTCTGTTTTTTTGGGTGGAGGTTACTTTGGCCAAATAATGCCAACAGCAGTATTCATTGTATTCTGATGTCAGGGAAACCTCCTGTCAAAATACACAACAGGAGCAATGTGCTGATTGGGGACTTGAGCAATTTTCTTTCAACCCATAGTTAAAGGAAAGAAAATTGCTTTATGTATGGCCATCTTAACAGTTCTTGTACAGTATTCTGCTTCTAGACTACACTATACTTTCCTAGGCTAATTAGTTAGCTCTTACACCAAAACAAACTTACTTCCCACAGGGCCTCTGCTGTCCATTCAATAACCCAACAGCTACAGTACCCTGCTAATAGGCAGATAAGCAGACCTATAGAAGGGTGGTGCTGGAGTGACCAAATAAACGTGTAGGCAGGTGCAGTTAGATACTTTGCCTCTAGGTGGTTCTGTACCAGATTAGTGTCTGGTTACAGTAAATAAGGTCATCAGGTGCTAGGCCCCTTTAGAGAGCCCCCCTGCAATGTTGTAATGTGCCTAGTTATAAGCCAGGTTGGGAGGAGCCCTAGTGCACTTGTGCATGGAAGCTAATGGCCAGATGTAAAATCTATTGGTGCTATGGCTAAATCTGTGGATGAATGCAGTCCTCGTATAGCCATTTCGGTTATCCCATGCACAATCCATAAATTTGGCTTTGATTCCTGTGTATTAGAGATCTGGCCAGCTGCTGGAATGGCTAAACCTGGGTCAATCCAGCTACCCAAACAGAAGCTAGGCTGAAAATTTTGACTCATGGGTGTATGTCTAAACAGTATTTGTGGCCAGCCACACTGGTTTTTAAAGTGACTAAACAAAATGCTTTGAAATAGATCTAGTCTAGGACTAGGTCAAAATGTTTATGGTAGAGGTAACTTTAACAGCAGGTATGAATACAGCGTAATAGTGCTGATAATTCTGGATAACATCCCCACATACGCTCTCCTACATGAGAATAATTGCAAGATTGGCCTTGTGATTCTTTTTTTTCCCTCTGCTTGCATCAGTGTTCATTTCAGTATTATTAATATACAGCTTGTATAGCCTTGAAGTGCACTCAACTCCTCTTCTGTTTTTCTGGCTTTTGACCCATGTAACATCATTGAAACAATAAACTTTTCAAGGGTATATGACATATGAAATCAAAAGAAAAAAACAGAAACAACACAATCCAAGAATATAAGATATACTGTACATGTTCATTCTATTGCAATGTTTACTTTAAGACTAATGGTTTGTATGAATTCCTTGGCCAGCTGCTACAGTAATTAAAAGAAAACTAGAACAAAAGATATTTAAAAGAAGTCTACTCAAAAAAACATAATTTGGGATTTGTTATTAAGATAATTGTGTTCCATTCAGTCTTTTTCAAGCAGGTAGAAAGCTAGTTACTGTATTTTTCTAGCAGTGTTCCTGTCATATTACAGAAGCACGCCTAGAGTTAAATATAATATGAAAAACTTTATCAATGCTTACCACACAACATGTAACAGGCCTAACATGTTATTGTTTGATAGAAATGTTGAGCCCAGTGTAACCTTCCTATGCTGTAGGTACCTGGACCATTCTAAGGCCAACCATAGGGCTGAATGAAAAAATTATTCCCCCATCCACACATTCGAGGTGTATCCCTGCTGTGTCTTTGTATTCTGATAGCGCAGATCAGCACTGCAGCCTATTGCCTACAGTGCGGATGGAACAAAAAAATACAGACAGGGTGGATGAGCAGAAGTCAATTGGTAGATCAACTTCTGTTCATCCACATTGGCCACAGATGGATTAAAAGTATTAGTACCCCGTTTCGCTGCAATTACAGCTACAAGTCTTTTTGGAAAATGAATCACCGCTCAGGTAGACCTGCTTTCAGGTGTGTATTAGTGAGTCCTTCAGAGGAGGGGAGTCCCAGGTGCTGGCTAAATGCAAATTGAAGCAGGGTTTGAAACAGGAAAATCTGGATGCCGCACACCGGATAAAGTTGAAAAAATCTTCTTTATTGTAAAACTTGGATCATCAAAAATACAGGACAATCACGCAGATAGTACAGACACAGCTGACGCGTTTCGCACTCTAATTCGAGCGCTTACTCATAGCTCATGAGTAAGCGCTCGAATTAGAGTGCGAAATAAAGAAGATTTTTTTCAACTTTATCCGGTGTGCGGCATCCAGATTTTCCTGTTTCAAACCCTACAAGTCTTTTTGGGTATGTTTCTATCAGTTTTGCACATCTAGAGAGTGACATTTTTGCCCATTCTTCTTTGCAAAATAGCTCAAGCTCCATCAGATTGGATGGAGAGCATCTGTAAGCAGCGGTTTTCAAGTCACTGATGCTCAATTGGATTTAGGTCTGGACAGCATCCCCACAACATGATGCTGCCACCACCATGTTTCACAGTGGGGTTGGTGTGTTTAGGGTGATGTGCAGTGTTAGTTTTCCGTCACACATAACTTTTTGCTTTTAGTCCAAAAAGTTAAAGTTTGGTCTCATCTGATCAGAGCAACTTCTTCCACATGTTTGCTGTGTCCCCCACGTGGCTTCTCACAAACTGCAAATGGGACTTCTTATGGCTTTCTTTCAACAATGGTTTTCTTCTTGCCACTCTTTCATGTGCATGACTAATAGTTGTCTTGTGGACAGATTCTTCCACCTGAGCTGTGGATCTCTGCAGCTCCTCCAGATTTGCCATGGGCCTCTTGGCTGCTTCTCTGACTAATGCTCTCCTTGCCTGGCCTGTCAGTTTAGGCAGACGGCCATGTCTTGATGGTTTGCAGTTGTGCCATACTCTTTCCATTTTCGGATGATGGATTGAACAGTGATCTGTGAGATGTTCAAAGCTTTGGATATTTTTATAACCCAACCTTGCTTTAAACTTTTCCACAACTTTATCCCTGACCTGTCTGGTGTATTCTGATGCTGTTTGTTCACTAAGGTTCTCTAACAAACCTCTGAGGGCTTCACAGAACAGCTGTATTTACAGTATCTCACAAAAGTGAGTACACCCCTCACATTTTTGTAAATATTTTATTATATCTTTTCATGTGACAACCCTGAAGAAATGACACTTTGCTACACTGTAAAGTAGTGAGTGCACAGCTTGTATAACAGTGTACATTTGCAGTCCCCCTCGGAATAACTCAACATTCAGCCATTAATGTCTAAACTGCTGGCAACAAAAGTGAGTACACACCTAAGTGAAAATGTCCAAATTGGGCCCAATTAGCCATCCCCCCCCGGTGTCATGTGACTTGTTGGTGTTTCAAGGTCTCAGGTGTGAATGGGGAGCAGGTGTGTTAAAAATGGTGTTATCGCTCTCTCATACTGGTCACTGGAAGTTCAACATGGCACCTCATGGCAAGGAACTCTCTGTGGATCTGAAAAAAAGAATTGTTGCTCTACATAAAGATGGCCTAGGCTATAAGAAGATTGCAAAGACCCTGAAACTGAGCTGCAGCACGGTGGCCAAGACCATACAGCGGTTTAACAGGACAGGTTCCACCCAGAACAGGCCTCGCCGTGGTCAACCAAAGAAGTTGAGTACACGTGCTTAGTGTCATATTCAGAGGTTATCTTTGGGAAATAGACGTGTGAGTGCTGCCAGCTTTGCTGCAGAGGTTGAAGGGGTGTGGGGTCAGCCTGTCAGTGCTTAGACCATATGCCATACACTGCATCAAATTGGTCTGCATGGCTGTCGTCCCAGAAGGAAGCCTCTTCTAAAGATGATGCACAAAAAGCCAGCAAACAGTTTGCTAAAGACAAGCAGACTAAGGACATGGATTACTGGAACCATGTCCTGTGGTCTGATGAGACCAAGATACACTTATTTGGTTCAGATGGTGTCAAGCGTGTGTGGCGGTAACCAGGTGAGGAGTACAAAGACAAGTGTGTCTTGCCTACAGTCAAGCATGGTGGTGGGAGTTTCATGGTCTGGGGCTGCATGAGTGCTGCCGGCACTGGAGAGCTACAGTTCATTGAGGAAACCATCAATGTCAACATGTACTGTGACATACTGAAGCAGTGCATGATCCTCTCACTTCAGAGACTGGGCCGCAGGGCAGTATTTCAACATGATAACGACCCCAAACACACCTCCAAGACGACCACTGCCTTGCTAAAGAAGCTGAGGGTAAAGGTGATGGACTGGCCAAGCATGTCTCCAGACCTAAACCCTATTAAACATCTGTGGGGCATCCTCAAACGGAAGATGGAGGAGTGCAAGGTCTCTAACATCCACCAGCTCCGTGATGTCGTCATGGAGGAGTGAAGAGGACTCCAGAGGCAACTTGTGAAGCTCTGGTGAACTCCATGCCCAAGAGGGTTAAAGCAGTGCTTGAAAATAATGGTGGCCACACAAAATATTGACACTTTGGGCACAATTTGGACATTTTCACTTAGGGGTGTATTCACTTTTGTTGCCAGCAGTTTAGACATTAATGGCTGTGTGTTGAGTTATTTTGAGGGGACAGCAAATTTATACAAGCTGTACACTCACTACTTTACATTGTAGCAAAGTGTCATATTTTTCAGTGTTGTCACAAAAAGATATAATAAAATATTTACAAAAATGTGAGGGGTATACTCACTTTTGTGAGATACTGTGTACTGAGATTAAATTACACACAGGTGAACTATATTTACTAATTAGGTGACTTCTCAAGGAAACTGGTTCCACTAGATTTTATTAGGGGTATCAGAGTAAAGGGGTCTAAATACAAATGCACACCACACTTTTCAGATATTTATTTATAAAAAATTTTGAAAACCATTTATTATTTTCCTTCCGCTTCACAATTATGTGCCACTTTGTGTTGGTCTATCAATAAAATCCCAATAAAATACATTTACGTTTTTGGTTGTAATATGACAAAATGTGTAAAATTTCATGCAGTATGAATACTTTTTCAAGGCACTGTAAATTATCCAACATGGGATATCACTTACTGTAGGTCTCATGCACACCAGGAAAAAATCAGTGTTAAAAATGCGCCTAAAACCACGTTTTTGAAATGCCTTTAGGTGTGTTTAGATGTGTTCAAGCATGTCAAGCACTTGGGTGTTTATTGATTTCATTGGCCATAATATAATGAATTCTGGCCATTAAAATAGATAAACACCCAAGTGTTAAACGTACCTAGCGTTTACGTGTGTTTAGGTGCTTCAAGTGTTTTTTTCTGCCCAAAGTTTCTCTCCTGCAATTTTGATGTGTTCAGATGCCTCTAAATGCCCTTGCCTATAAACTCCTCTAAAAGCCTATGTGTGCATGGACACATAAGCTGACGTAGAGGGGTGTTTAGGGTCAGAAAATAAAAAGGTCAAATGCCTGTAAAATGGACGTTTGACAGCTGTAGTATGCATGAGGCCTTAAACGCCAAACTTTCTGTAAAGCTAAAAAGATAACACTGGGTTTAGCATTCCCCATTAGATTCTACATCCTACTTTAATAGCACTGCTTACCTCTGCAATGCGCTACTGGACTCTTTTCAGGGCCGCCTCCTATGATGCCATACTAAATGTCTGTGTGACCTTATGCTTGGCTTTAAGTGGAACTTTACTCTCATAATCAACCTTAATAAATTTTAACCCCAATGCTGCTAGTCTTAGTAAATAGATAGAAAGGTATATTACAGTGCCTTGCAAAAGTGTTCACCCCCCTTGACTTTTTACCTATTTTGTTACATTACAGCCTTTAGTTAAATGTTTTTTTAAAATCTGAATTATATGTGATGGATCAGAACACAATAGTCTAAGTTGGTGAAGTATTTCTCAGAAAAAAAAAACCTGATAATTGGCATGTGCGTATGTATTCACCCCCTTTGTTATGAAGCTCATAAAAAGCTCTGGTGCAACCAATTACCTTCACATAATTAGTGAAATGATGTCTACCTGTGTGCAATCTAAGTGTCACATGATCTGTCAGGCCATATACACACCTTTTTAAAAGGCCCCAGAGGCTGCAACACCTAAGCAAGAGGCACAACTAACCAAACACTGCCATGAAGACCAAGGAACTCTCCAAACAAGTAAGGGACAATGTTGTTGAGAAGTACAAGTCAGGGCTAGGTTATAAAAAAATATCCAAATCTTTGATGATCCCTAGGAGCACCATCAAATCTATCATAACCAAATGGAAAGAACATGGCACAACAGCAAACCTGCCAAGAGACGGCTGCACACCAAAACTCACGGACCAGGCAAGGAGGGCATTATTCAGAGAGGCAGCACAGAGACCTAAGGTAACCCTTGAGGAGCTGCAGAGTTCCACAGCAGAGACTGGAGTATCTGTACATAGGACGTCAATAAGCCGTACGCTCCATAGAGTTGGGCTTTATGGCAGAGTGGCCAGAAGAAAGCCATTATTTTCAGCAAAAAACAAAATGGCACGTTTTGAGTTTGTGAAAAGGCATGTGGGAGACTCCCAAAATATATGGAGGAAGGTGCTCTGGTCTGCTGAGACTAAAATTGAACTTTTTGGCCATCAAAGAAAACGCTATGTCTGGCGCAAACCCAACATATCACATCACCCAAAGAACACCCACAGTGAAACATGGTGGTGGCAGCATCATGCTGTGGGGATGTTTTTCAGCAGTCGGGACTGGGAAACTGGTCAGGGTTGAGGGAAAGATGGATGGTGCTTAATACAGGGATAATCTTGAGCAAAACCTGTACCACTCTGTGTGTGATTTGAGGCTAGGACAGAGGTTCCCCTTCCAGCAGGACAATGACCCCAAACACACTGCTAAACCAACACTTGAGTGGTTTAAGGGGAAACATGTAAATGTGTTGGAATGACCTAGTCAAAGCCCAGACCTCAATCCAATAGAAAATCTGTGGTCAGGAGCTAGAGCAGTTTTGCAAGGAGGATAGGCAAAAATCCCAGTGGTAAGATGTCACAAGCTCATAGAGACTTATCCAAAGCGACTTGGAGCTGTGATAGCTGTTAAAGGTGGCTCTACAAAGGGGGTGAATAGTTATGCACATTGATTTTTTTCTGTTATTCTGTCCTATTTATTGTTTGCTGCACAATCAAATAAAATAAAAAAAATCTTCAAAGTTGTGGGCATGTTCTGTAAATTAAATGATGCAAATCCTCAAACAATCCATGTTAATTCATGTTAATACCAGATTATAAGGCAACAAAACATGAGAAATGCCAAGGGGGGTGAATACTTTTGCAAGGCACTGTATAGTTACTTGTTTAAAACTTTTTTTTAACATCTCTTCAGTTGGTTTCTGGCCTAGGTCTAAATTATGTCATACATCCCAAGAGTCTTCATGGGCATTTTTTATTTTATTTGGAGGAGGAGAGGAGGGGTTTTCTCAGCTAGGCACTTAGTCCTGATTGTATGCTTGACCTGAGGACAGATGTATTCCAGGAAGTAAATGCTATATGAGTCATCTGTCCTTATTCATGACAGGCTAAAAACGCTAGGTGGGTGGTTTTTTAAGTGGTACTGCAACATAATAAAGCATGGAGACATGGATGGATGGGTGTGTTTGCTGTAAAAATTAAAAATGAATTAAATAGAATTTTCAGTTTGTGGTGCTCAGATGCAGTTAAGTTTTGCTTTAAGCATAAGCTGCGTGGGTGTGTTTGTGTGTTGCCTTTCAGAAAATCATTATTACCATAGGATTTAAGGAGCTCCAGAACTCTGCTTGTTATGATATAAGACATTACTGGTTTATTGTTCAAGATTAGAGCTATTATCATAATTGTTTGTCTGCTTGTACTTATTGTAAA